>JAVXUP010002516.1:0-125135 GCA_033070095.1 Escallonia herrerae | reverse complement strand
GCCCTTAGAAATATGAGCATGGGCTTAGCATTGTGGTGTCGTGGTGGACGTGGGCATAACATTTTGAGCCCGTAAAAAATATGGGCTGACCATGCCCATGGGAAGTCCAAAGCCGTCGAACTTTGATAAAATATATGAACTACATATATAAATTTTATAAGCACAAGATATGTGATTTTTTTCTTTAGTCTTTAAAATCCTCTAACTATATACAATTAGAGACATTTGAAGATTTTTTTTTACTCTCTTGTTTCTTATTACAGGACTAGACTTGGTAAGATTGTTTAGGAACCCTTGTCTTTTTCTTTTATTTTTTCCTTTTGTTTTCGTGCTTATAACTAAAGTTATTTTGAGACTTCGTTATACTCTTCTTATTATTATGACTAACACTGTCAAAGGAATCTGGAATCTTCGTGCATACCAAGTATGCTTTAGCATCAATATCTTAATTGATCGAAAATTTGGAAGTGAGTGTGCATCCATAGATCTGAAAAATGCGTAAAAGATAATCTAGATAGAACATGAATTATTATTGATCTAAAGACACCTAAGAAACATTTTATATAGAAATTTGTGAGAAAGACTAAGTAAAAAAGACCAGGAAAAGACTTACTAGATTAGAAGACACAACCTAATGCAGTTTAACGATTAATTTAGACACCTTTTATGAAAGCAAAGTTATTGAACGTGCAGAGTAAAAAATCAATAATTTAACTTTTTGATTCAAAATTTTACACTTCAGCTTAATTGCTTTGGACTCACTCCTTTATGCAGCTAGTACCTTATTAAAATATTGTCCCGCAAGTTTTATATCCTTAAATATGACGCAAGTAGTTCGACTAACTCATTAATCTTTTGTATATCACTACTTCTTTTCAGTTCTAGCCATTTTAAAACTCAATGGCTTCCATGGGCACAAATTAAGAGAAAGATAAAGATGAGAGCTCCAAAGTGAAGCTAGAATTTAAAAACGAGTAAGAAAGTTTTTCAAATACATTGTGTGCGCCAGTTATAACCTTTGTCAAATTTTATGGGAAGAATAAACTACCTACCCCTTGCAATCTTTCAAAGAGATTTTTTCGTGGCACTGATGAGTTCTCACAATGATAAAACGAAAGAGTTGTTAATGGAAAAGAGCGATAGAGAAGTCTACTGATTCAATGGCATGCATGTCAGTGATCAGATTATCAAAAAGATGAATTGTTGTTGTTGTGATGGTTGGCGGTTATGTTACATGTTTGGCAATGATGGCGAGTATCAGAATAGGTTGGGAGCTATGTCCAGATCCAAATAACTAAGGACAAATCAGAGCATCTTTTGACATCACCTGTAGGAGAAGTAGACAACAACACGACTACTTAACCCTTTACTTTTGGATCTTTACTACTTGTCTTTCACAGTTATATTTGTCCTTTATATCTTTAACCAAACTTTGGATATGGTTGTAATTTGATACCTTTTTTTCTGCAAATGAAAGTAGCTTATCTACTCATGTATCCATGGAAAGAACCGTCCACCTGCCTCTTATATATCATCATTCTCATGATTAACTTAAAAAAACAAGTCTTTACCTAGTCTTTCCTTAGTCTTTCATCACAAATTTCTATATGAAATGTTTTTTAGGTGTCTTTAGATTCCTTATAATTCATGTTCTATTTAGATTATCTTTTACACATTTTTAGATCTATGGATGCAGACTCACTACCAAATTTTCAATCAATTAAGATATTGATGCTAAAGCATACTTGGTATGCACGAAGAGTCCATATTCCTTTGACGATGATGATAGAGGTGAAGCAACTCCGAAGGAAGATGACGGTTATTACGATGATGACGACGACCATGAAGATTGTTGTAATAATCATTTTGGTGGTGAAATACATTATGATTTTGATTATGAGTTGACAACCGATAAGGTAATTGATAATGAAGATGGTGAATATAATGTTTACAATTTATATGCAAGGTTAAAGGTTTTTGGTATTCAATAACACTGGCCAAACAAGGTCTAGAATCACAGGAAACTGATAAAGAGGCAGTTTGTGTGCAACAAAGAGGGCTTTAGATCCTCAAAACATAAAGGACATATTGGAAAGGAAACTAAGCGTCTCTGAGTCACAAGAACATGTTGTCGTGCCACGATGGAATTTGCTTTATTAAAGTCCGGAGAATGGGGTTGTTGATAAGTTTCTTAATACTCGTACTCATGACATGAATACTCCTTCCAAAGTAATCTAGCATTGTTTTCGTCAGAAGTTTCACAGTACCATGGCTTGCAAAAAGCTAACTTTTGACTAAAATAAAAAAGGCTTACGATCTTGTAAAATCGCTAAGATAGTGAATGCCCTTATGACCGGCAATGAATTGGAGATCACTCGATAACAGTGCTCTCAAGTTTTGAGCCTTGAGAGAAAAACAATATTGGTAATGAATGTCGTGGAATTATCAAGTATTTTCAAGAGAAGGCAGTTTTCAGATGGTGCCCACTTTTTTGCAATAGACTTGGCTAGCGAGTGAATAGTTATTAGAACCTTGAAGGGACTGGGGGAGAGGGAAACAATTGTGTTTAGTAATGAATTGGAAGTGGTGGTGGCTGTTGAGGGCCATGGATGAAATTGAAGAACGAGATGTATGCAGTAGCGGAGATAAGAAGACCAGAAGAAGGAAGAAACCAACTAGGCAGTAGAGTGTTTTTAATTTCTATACAAAAACTGTGCCCTTTATGTGCGCACTACTGGCACTTTGCCTTGTCTGCGATGATACACAGATTCGATTTTTAGATTCATCAAAATCACCCATAACAACACCGATGACAGACAACCACAAAATTCTCGGCCAACACCTCAGAAAGCAGATTTTTGCAATCCAATGTGAGGGTTGTCAACCGGGTTACGAGAAACCAACGGCACCGACGGCCCACGAGCATGAGTTCCCAGCACCACCGCTTCGGGCCATTACTGGCCAAGTTTCTAGACTAACACCGCCTTTTTTTTATTACCACCCATGACCCGATGGAGCCATAAAGGTGATTAAGTGTCAGATGGAAAGTGAGGTAATGGGTTCTTATTATAACCTATAACCTGCACAAGACCTGTTTAACCAGATCAGGGAAGTATTCTCATGGTTTGTGATAACTCTGAATTTGGGTTTCTCATGGTTCTCCTGCCCAAATGAGATTTAAGAGAGAATCTCATAAATATTTCAGTGTTCAAGTTTCATTTGTGAGAGAAACCCAAATGAGAATGTGGTAAGGGGACCGTGTGTTTAGCATTTTCGTTTTGTGTTTTTATATTGATGATTTTCGTAATTAGTTAAAAAATAAGCTCGTATACTTTTATCATTTTCACAAAAAAAAAATAAAAAATTAGTTACTTGTTCTGAGATTAGATTAATTTTAGTTAAAAAAAAAGTTAAAAATATCTCAAAGATATTTTAAATTTTTTGATATAATTTAGATAATTATATCCGAAACAAATACAAAAAAATAATAAAATTCCTTACAATTTACGATCATAGTAAACAGTATAAAACAAAAATGCTAGACAAATGCTTTTTTATTATACTATAAAAGGACAACCTCGCTGACGTGGCAACACCGTGACCATTAGATACTTGTCAACGATTGCGATTTCTTCTACAGCACCTCCCCGGCAGAGGATCAATCAGTGCCGGTCTTCTGCCTTCTAGAAAAAAGTAAAAACTACCTTGTGCAGGGTTTTTGAAAGGCTTAAGCTTAACGTGGCACTTCTCGTCGCCCTTGGATATTCTTGAACGGCTGAGATTTCATTTCTTCTACAGATGCTGTAAATTTGTCTGTGGCAGAGGATCAATTTCCGTCGCACAAAAAAATGGATGGGCGGTTTAAAGTTGGCTGTAATCATTGGGGCCCTCGCATGACGTTATCCATGACGTAAGAACTTAGAAATCTCACTTGTCTGTGTCAAGGAATTACCCTTTTGACTTGCCTGGTATTCAATTCATAGCAACGAACTTCATACCTTTCAGTCAAACGCCTCCACTGTTTCACGAGAGGCAAAATGGATCAAACGGAATCAACAGCAAGTAACCTTATCTTTGCCGTTAATGGAGCCAGGTTCGAGCTTTCTAGTTTTGACCCTTCGACCACTTTGCTCGAATTCTTGCGCACTCGAACTCGTTTCAAGAGTGTCAAGCTCAGCTGTGGTGAAGGTATGTGTGTCTCCGTGTGCGTGGTTTTTTATTTTGGGAATTAAACTAAAGACTTCAATGCGGGTCTCTCTCAATCACAGGGTTGATGCCTTTTGTTTCTCTATCTCTTTCTCACTCTGTGTGAATGTGGGTGTGGGTGTGTGTACAAGTGCATGTTCTTTGGATTAACATATGTGCGTGCGTGCGTGCGTTTGTTCGTGCGTTTTCCTTTGGAATTAGATTAAAGGTTGTAATGTGCATTATCCTGTATGAAAGGGTTGATGAATGGTGGGTTTTCTTCTCCCTCTTTCTATCTATGCTAATGCATGTTCATGTGCGTGTATTATTGGGAGTGGGATTAATCATGGGATTCTGGAATTTGGTTCCTTATACAACTAATTGATTGATGGTTTTTTTTCTTTCTGAAAGCGGGCTACCTAATGCCTTTTGTCTTACCTCCAGTGTTCGGGACAATGAATTTTGACTGTTTTTCATTTCTTTGTTATTTCTTTCTTCTTGGTACTGTTTTGGGATATTGATTCTGGCACTTCAGAAGCATTGGCACCAATATAATTTTGGAGTTTCTTCTTTGTATTGTAAATATAGCTGGGTTCTTTATGTGGGCTAAAACTTTAAATGTAATTCTTCATATATGCTTGTAGACAAGAATTTGAATCGGACATCACCAAAATGCAATGGATTTGAAAATCCTGGATACCGAGTCATTTTCCACTACACCGTCAGGGGCCTATCTTAGACACAAAGTCGATATGCTGGTTTATATAATTGACACATTCTTATCCCTAAATAATCTTAATCTTACTTGAAAACTTGTTCGTTAAAATGGTTGGAGCACCAGAAGTTATAAAACAGTGGGCGCCTGTGCTACAACCAGTAAGAGGGCCCCACAAAATGGTGTACCAATAAAAATGAGTGGTGGTAACATGCTATTGTTTTCACATTGTAATGTATGTCTTCTCTGGTTTTAATTTACTTGTTTGGTTTCTGCGGAAGTGTAACTGAGCAAAGATAGAGTGTACCTATAAATGCTTTGTATGATTTTTTTCAAAATTAGTAACCTACTTCAATCATTATTTTTTATATATGTTAATTTTTGTGGATACTCATAGGTATGGTTGTTGGCCATGTGTTCAAATTGTCGAGACTTCATTACACTGCAGGTCAAATGTTCAACTTTCATTCTGTTTTACTTGGCCACCAGAATGATGTATTTGGCTTTTAGTGCTTTACCTCTATTTAACTGACCTGGTTACTAGATCAGTACGATTTATGCTAAATATGTATCTCTTCTACAATAATTTTCTGATGTAGGTGGTTGTGGTGCTTGTGTTGTTCTACTCTCCAAGTATGACCCTACGCTTGGTCAAGTCGAAGATCATGCAGTGAGTTCTTGTCTTACCCTCCTTGGTAGTGTAAATGGTTGTTCAATTACTACTAGTGAAGGTCTTGGAAATAGCAAAGATGGCTTCCACCCGATTCACCAAAGGTTTGCTGGTTTTCATGCTTCTCAATGTGGGTTTTGTACTCCCGGAATGTGCGTCTCGCTCTTCTCAGCACTTGTCAATGCCGAGAAAACAAATAGGCCTGAGCCTCCTCTGGGACTATCCAAGCTTACTACTTGGGAAGCTGAAAAGGCAATAGCAGGAAATCTCTGTCGCTGCACTGGCTATCGGCCTATTGCTGATGCATGCAAGAGTTTTGCTGCTAATGTCGACATGGAAGATTTGGGGATTAATTCTTTTTGGAGAAAAGGAGAGACTGATGAAGTTAAATTGAGTAGATTACCTTTCTATAGTGGGCCTAAAAATCAGATTTGTACTTATCCTGAATTTCTGAAAGGTGAATGCCAGACTGTAATGCACTTGGATTCGAAACAAAATTCCTGGCATTGTCCTCGTACTATTGAGGAGCTTCAAAGCATGTTGGAACTCCATATGGCTGGAAATGGTACGCGGTCAAAATTAGTTTTTGGTAACACGGGAACAGGCTATTACAAGGATGAACAGGACTATGACAAATACATTGACCTGAGGCACGTCTCTCAGCTCTCATTGATAAGAAGGGATCATGCAGGAATTGAAATTGGAGCAACAGTGACGATCTCTAAAGCCATTCTAGCTTTGAAGGAAGAATTCAAAGGTGAGTCAGACATGCTGTTCCATAAGATTGCTGACCATATGGAGAAGATTGCTTCAGGGTTTGTTCGCAACTCGGCTAGTGTAGGTGGAAATCTGGTCATGGCACAAAGGAATTATTTTCCTTCAGATATTGCTACTGTGCTTCTTGCCGTGGGTTCGACAGTTAATATAATGACAGGTCGAAGACACGAAAAGCTTTCATTGGAAGAGTTCTTGGCAGGGCCTCCTTTAGACTCCAGAAGTTTGCTTTTCAGTGTTCACATACCGTGTATGGGGGCAATACAAAATGGCTTTTCTGCTGAAACTGGCAGTAGGTTACTGTTTGAAACCTATCGTGCTGCTCCACGACCCCTAGGAAATGCATTGCCATTTTTAAACGCTGCTTTTATGGCTGATGTTTCATTTAGTAAAACTGGAGTTCTGGTAAGTAAGATTCAGTTGGCTTTTGGTGCTTATGGGACTAAACATCCAATAAGAGCAAGGAAGGCTGAGGAATGCATAGCTGGAAACGTGCTGACTGTTGCTTTGCTCTATGAAGCTGTTACTTTAGTCAGAGAAACTGTGATACCTGAAGATGGCACTTCAAGACCTGCTTATCGTTCAAGCTTGGCTGTCAGCTTTCTCTTTCGGTTTCTTTGGCCCTTGGTTGATTCAGGTGCTCAAATTTTTAAGGACGGGTTGGATGGGTGCACTGATGCTTTAATGGAGAGAACTTTGGCATTGAAAAATGATAACAATGACTTTGGTCGTATTGGAAACCTGGAATTTCTGTCATCTGCAAAGCAATTGGTGGAATCAAGCAGAGAGTACAATCCGGTGGGTGAACCAATCACGAAATCTGGCGCTGCCATCCAAGCTTCTGGTTTGTCGTGCCTCAATTGGCATTCTAGTTTATCTAAATGTATATCAAGTACAGTTCTGGTTCCGGTTGCACCCCATCTAAATGGGTACCACGTATAGTATTAGTCTAATGGCGCTGCCAGCCAAGCTTCTGGTTTGTTCTGCTTATGCTAGTGAAACAGAGTTGGTCAAGTTTTTCTAGTCCTGCTCCCTCTGCCTTCTGTTCTTACCTTTGCGTCAATGTTTTTAAATAACGTTCGAAAGTTAAGGTCGTCCTTGGTTCATTTATATTAGCTTTTACTTGAAATTATTTCTTCCTTTAAAGGACAGCTTTTTTCACTCGCTGTTAATGTTTGTTAATCAGCTTAAAAAACTAGAGTGGTACTTTTTTTTTTTCACTTTATGGACTCTGAATTTGAAATATTTTGCCTTAATGAGGATATACAATTTATTTTTTCAAGCAAATTATACCCTCTTTCTACTATATTTAGGTTCAGACATACTTCATTGATGAAATGATGCCAACAACTAAAGAAGAATGACTTTTTCCTGTTTAATCTGAAGAGTTTTTTAATGCAGGTGAAGCTGTGTTTGTGGATGACATTCCTTCACCAACGGACTGTCTTCATGGAGCTTTTATTTATAGCACAAAGCCTCTGGCACGGATAAAGGATGTCAACTATAAGTCTGATCCACTTCCAGATGGAGTAGCTGATGTTATTTCTTTTAGAGACATCCCAGGAGGAGGAGAAAACATCGGAACTAAGTCCATCTTTGGTACTGAATTGCTATTTGCTGACGACTGTACAACGTATGCTGGCCAGCGTCTTGCTTTTGTGGTAATTTTTATTTCACAGTATCACATCAAAGAGCATCTCAGTTTACACGTGATGCTCGCATACAAGCATGTAATAGACATATCCAGAGATCCATTCTTTTTTTGTTTGATTTAATGGGTGGACTGACCTATTTAGGTTGCAGAAACACAGAAGCGTGCAGATGTGGCTGCAGGTGCCGCTGTGGTCAGTTATGACACTGAAAGTTTAGGATCACCCATTTTAACTGTTGAAGAGGCTGTTGAGAGATCAAGCTTTTTTGAGGTCCCCTCTTTCTTATACCCAACACAGGTTGGTGATTTTTCAAAAGGAATGGCTGAAGCTGAGCACAAAATTCTTTCGGCTGAGGTACTCCTGATGATTTTCTGTTGTTCTATTTGTCTCGAGTGTCTCCTGAGTAACAGATTTGCTATCTTGATCTTTTTATATGATAACATGAATATCCTGATCCAGTGATGCTAAATTATTGTCATTTTCTTTTCTTATTGTGATATTTAGATCAAGCTTGGGTCACAATACTATTTCTATATGGAGACGCAAACTGCCCTTGCTGTCCCAGATGAAGACAACTGCATGGTGGTTTATAGTTCACTTCAGTCCCCTGAAAATGCACACACTGTCATTGCAAGATGTCTTGGTATTCCTGAACACAATATTCGTGTCATTACGAGAAGGGTTGGGGGAGGATTTGGTGGCAAGGCCATAAGAGCTATTCCTGTGAGTACTGCTTGCCCATTTTTTCAGAACCTTACTTTACGACAGAATTCTTAGAGTGATAGTGGAAGGAAAC
The DNA here is from genome assembly GCA_033070095.1 of Escallonia herrerae. NCBI lineage: Eukaryota > Viridiplantae > Streptophyta > Magnoliopsida > Escalloniales > Escalloniaceae > Escallonia > Escallonia herrerae. The sequence goes on along the minus strand of JAVXUP010002516.1, from coordinate 116,343 downwards.
CTATTATATTTGATAATATCTTAGTTGCATAGCTGAAGCAGGAGCGGTAGCGGCTGCAAGGTTTTGATTTGAGAGCATTAGTACTATAGAAGGTTTTAGGGCGAGCAGTGCGAGGTTCCGTTGGAGTATGCCAGGCCCGTGACTAGAATAGGAGTATCCTAACTAAGTTTGCTGTAATGGCGGAACTATTTGTGTTACTATGCCGCAGAAAAGTTTTCTATGTCGTAACTGTAAATGACTTAGTTATGATCAAATCATGATGCATTTTTTTAAGATCATTAATGGTATTTTGTCATTTCACACGAAAGACTAATCTAAACTACGTCATTTGGAGTTACGCCATATAAAACTTTTCTACGGTATAGCAAAACAAATCTGTTACTGCAAATGAGAAAACAAAATTGGAATTGGTCTCTTTCTGTTTCATATAGTCGAAAATTTTGCAGCATAAGTAAAATGTTGAGTCCTCAATGATATATTGATATTTAATGATTTTGTTAAATACGTAGTCTTTGGTCTTCCTTTCTTCTTATACTTGTTTTGTGAGTACTCTATAAAACAGTAGCCTAGAACACAATGCTCTTGTTATTGTGGAGCTAGGGAAGGTTAATCGACACTACATTACCCAGACTATTGCAGAGTGGCTCTTCTCGTTTTTCAAACCTGTGACCTCTAGGTTGTTTGCTACATGGTTGTGTCATGGGCTAGCACTCTCGAGTGCTCATATCATGTTCATCTTACATGATGTAAAATTTACCAACTTTTAACTTACAAAGTCAAAGGAACTTAACTCAACCCAAAAGCATGCTCAAGAGAAGCATAAGCTCACCAGTTATAGGAAGTGAAGCCACTTCCATTCTTAGTCAACATTGGACCTCTTTAACAACTGCCCTCGCTATGTAGGGGCAATAGAAGAACTTAAAGAATCTCAATACAAATGGATAACGGCATTAGGTGAGCAAGGTTGACATGGCGCTGATATACCTTGTGCCACTATGCAGTTTTTTCGTGATGCTCAAGAGAAGGATTAGACGGCAAGGCTTATGAAGCAAACCCAGTCCCATTTCTAGTCGATTTCGGATGTCCACTCATCCTTAACGCAATCGATAAAGAAATTCTTGCAATCCCACTACTGTGATTTGAATTCACCCTCTCAGCTGTGCTCTATGATGGTACAGCCGATAACAATTCACCAGTAACTCCTTGGATGAATTTTACTTTTGCCCAAGAGGAAAAAGAAATTGTAAAACTTGTGGTAACAGGAATATCCTTGATTTATATCTTTCAATTTGTACTTCTGCCCAAGAGGAAAAGAAAATGTAAAACTTCTTGTAACAAGAATCTATCCTCGATTTATTTTATGACATGTATCTTAACATTGACGGGTGGAATGGGGAGAGGGAGAACGCAAGTCTCAGAAAATGGTAGGTGGATGCTTTGTATTAATGATCCTAACAATATGGAGGCTTGCAGTTACCAAAATAAGGAAGAAGGAAGAACGCAAGTCTCGGAAAATCGTAGGTGGATGACTGGGTACGTAGAGTTAAACATGGAAGTGGTGTTGAATTTATGTCAAGACACCTTGTGGGTGATTAGGGAGTTTTTCCTATATGAGAACAAGGTAGGCCTAAAGTGTTAACGATCCTAACAATATGGAAGCTTGCAGTTACCCAAATAAAGTAAATTATAAGGGTGACGTTGTTGATTGAACTGCATATAACATCTTCAAACTTTGGTCTAATTGAAAGAGATATTTTATCCCCCCTTTCTCGTTATTTTGACCTATTCACCCCCCCCCCCCCCCTTCTGTGTCTCCTCCTCACAGGCACACAGATGCAAATTCTGGCACATGCCCAGAGCCATCAGTTTTTCCTTTAAATGATCCCTCCTTTTTATTGGATTTTCCTCTTTGACTTTGCTTGAAAGCCTACGTAAATTTTGGTACATGTAAATGGTGAATTAAAAAACAAAATTGCAACTATAGATTAAACAAATAACATTTGGCTAGTCAAGTTAGGGTAAAAACAATTATTGAAGTCAACATTTATATGTACTAAATCTATTACAGGTATTTGCAAAAAGTAGAATGGGAAAGTCTCTACTGGAACGGACAGATTAGTATCCTGTTTCTTCCTTCACTATTAGTTTTTATGCTTAATATACGAAATTGTAGGTCGCAACAGCATGTGCACTTGCAGCCCACAAATTACGCCGCCCTGTCCGGATATATCTCAACCGCAAGACTGATATGATAATGGCAGGAGGAAGACATCCCATGAAGATAACTTACAGTGTTGGGTTCAAATCTAACGGGAAAATCACTGCCTTACACCTTGATATTTTAATCAATGCTGGCATATCTGCAGACATAAGCCCAATAATGCCACGCAACATGTTGGGGACTCTTAAAAAGTACGATTGGGGTGCTTTATCTTTTGACATAAAGGTCTGCAAGACAAACCATTCCAGTAAATCTGCAATGCGGGCCCCTGGGGAGGTGCAGGCGTCTTTTATTGCTGAAGCTATTATAGAACATGTTGCTTCTACGCTTTCAATAGATGTTGATGTTGTCAGAAACCATAATTTCCACTCATTCGATAGCCTCAATTTGTTCTATGAGGGTTGCGCGGGGGAGCCTACGGAGTATACTTTGCCTTTTATCTGGGATAAGTTGGCAATGTCTTCAAGCTTTGACCAAAGGATTCAAATGATAAAATGTTTTAATACAGGTAATAGCTGGAGAAAAAAGGGTATTTCTAGAGTTCCCATTGTGCACCCAGTTCAAATCAGGGCAACTCCTGGTAAAGTAAGCATTCTTAAGGATGGGTCTGTTGTGGTAGAGGTTGGTGGAATTGAGCTGGGCCAGGGGCTCTGGACGAAGGTAAAACAGATGACTGCATTTGCTCTCAGTGCCATTCAATGTCATGGAACTGATGAACTCTTGGAGAAAGTACGTGTAATACAAGCAGATAGTCTGAGCCTAATACAGGGGGGATTTACTGCTGGGAGCACTACATCTGAAGCAAGCTGCGAAGCTGTTCGGCTTTGTTGCAACATTTTGGTCGAGAGACTAGCCCCTCTCAAGCGAAAGTTGCAGGAACAAATGGGCTCAGTTGTATGGGACATCCTAATCCTCCAGGTAATCTTCATAATGAAAAAGTATTCCCTGCAATAATTTCATTTTGCTAATACTATTTTCTTTTCTTTTTTTTTTTTGAAAGTTTGATGGATGTTGAGGTTGTTTGTGTAATCTTGACCTGTCAAGGACCCTTTTTTCTGTTGTAATGTTTGAATTTTGATCTATCTTATCCCAAACAATTGATTTCTTGGTTGTACACACAAGTAAAACTATCTTCCCTCTGAACTTTTCGCCGCATCACCTCTTGGAACAAGTCTAGCATCCTACATACCGGGAACCATTCAGATGCTTTCAGTGCTTCTACCCACTAGTTACCCACTCGTAGTCTCAGTATTCCCTTCCTCCATGTTAGTAAACATAGGACAGGTTGGAAGTAGCATGAATTGAATAGACAAGAGAAAGTAAGAGAACTGTCTGTCATTAGCCGTGTTGCAGCAAGGGAGTATAAAGAGTGAGTAAGACTAGATTGAGGTTGTTGCTCGAATGGTAGAGAATGGTAAAAATTATGCCATATCAGCTGATTTAATAAAAGCATATTGGAGGAATTGTTGAAAGTGCATTAAGAGTGGCATTTTGGAATCGTCATCTAGATTGCTGAAAATTAAGATTGTCAAGTAGCGCAGGTTAAAGATGCTAGCAAATGTAACGATGATTAGTTGGGTGAATACCATCAATGCTTGGTTTTCTCTGCCTTTTGGTGGTTGTTCTAACTCTTCATGGTTTCCCAAATGTAGGCGCATCTCCAAGCTGTCAACTTATCAGCAAGTTCCTACTTTGTCCCTGACTTCACTTCCATGGAATATCTGAATTATGGTGCTGCCGTGAGTGAGGTAAGTTTGTCTTTTACAACTTTTTTCCTGCAGCACTACATTCTTTATTCGAGTGAAATACTCAATATAATTTTGGTATAGCACAATGCTGTGCTTGAATGCTCAATATAATGAGCACATGCAGCTAAGGCTGATACGTCATTTTAGTGTTTTATGAGAGCGCTTTACTGCCATAGCACGTTATCTGTTTATTACTTCTGATGCTATGAAGTTACTTTGAGTTTTGCAGGTGGAGGTAAATCTGCTGACTGGAGAAACTACAGTTTTGCGAGCAGATCTTATCTATGACTGCGGACAGAGCATGAACCCTGCTGTGGATTTGGGACAGGTTAGCTAAGTAGGATATAATTTAAGCTTGAATTTGGGTGTTGAAGTTTGTATCTTTTGTTATACTAGTAATGCTTGTGCTTCGCACATAGGATAGTAATGCTTGAGAACATAAAAGATTACCCTTCATTCTAACATTTTCTTAAAATAACGTATACAGTAGAGTGTGCTAAGTATAAAATAGTATATGGGACGATTTTATTTTCAAATAAAATTGGTATATATTCATAAGGAAGAAGCTATTTTCACCCCCCCCCCCCCCAATATGCTAGAACACTCCATTTTTTGGTAAAAGGTTAACAATTGTCCATAAAATACATCTTGGCCGACAAAAATGGGGTGAAAAAGCATATAAGAGGGTGGAAATAGCATCTCCTTATTTATTTTATACCAATGCATTATAAAGCAAAAAAAGCATAGAGATATGCGTCTTATATGCTTGGCTTTATCCCCTTGGACAATGCCAGGAATATTACTATGCATCGAAGACATGAAATTGATCAAACACAGATAGCTAGCAAAAAAAATTGATTTCTTATAAATTGGATTCTAAAACACATTTCTTAAATCTTCCCATGTACAAGAGTTAAGTGAAAGTAAACATAAGTATTAGAGACCCTTTACCCCAAGATTGGTTGATTAGGGATCATACCTTGAATACCTTGAAGCGGGTTCAAAAGATCACAACATATACTCACCATGTTTGAGTTGCAATTCTAAACTTATATCAGTTACCTAAATACTATATCACATGTACTTCATTTAAGGCAAGAATTTTGGGCTTATTGTGAGATTTTAAGGCATCATGGCTCACAAAGGTTTTGGGAGTTTTCAAGAAGCATTAAACATTCACTGCGAAGACTGGAGCAAGGGTGACACTCTGGCTTGATTTTTTGTGTGGGGAAGCGGCATTCTTTGGTTCCTTTCTTACCTTGTTTCGTCTTGCTTGAGACCAGTGACATGGTATCAGATGCGTTATGCAATGAAGGTCGTGGTACCTTTTCGGCATCCACTTTTAATGGCAATTTCAATAATCGAGAGTTTGTTATAGTCTTCTGTTTTGGAACTCATTGCACTTTGATGGAGGGTAATAGGAAGGTGGAGGATAGGTGATCTGAAGCATTTTCTTCAGTCTATTATTATTCCTTTTGTCTACACTTGGTGATTCCTCTTTTCCTCAAGAAGAATATTTGAAAATCCTTCACGGCAGCTAAGGTGTGCTTTTTTCTCTTGGGAGGCAGATATGGTTGTTGCTTTATGTGCAAAGGCAACAATGAGTCAGTGGATTTGGTTGTGCTCTGCTCATTGGGTTTGAGTTGTGTGATACCTTGTTTGGTTGCTGAAGGTTTGAGACGTTGGTCCATCCTTTTTGCTGGAGGTGTAAACTCTTTTTTGCTGCGCCGCCGAGGAAGACTTCTGTGCCCAAGGAATAGTTCGACAAAACAAAATTGACCCAACTTTTTAGACCCAAGCGGCTCCAATATATCCTCACTGGTCTAAACCAAATATAATACCTTCTACCTGGACATTTATTCTGAAAATCGGGTTGCTCCCGGGGGATAGATTACCGGTGACTATCCCTGAAAGCCTTCTTATGAAATTGGGAGCCTATAGGTCGCTTTGTTTGTACTACACTCCTTTACTAAGAAAAATAAGCGACCTATAGGCTCCCAACTTCATAAGACCGGATACCCTAAGGGAGGAAAGCGACCTATAGGCTATAATTAACTTTAGTGGCAATAATTTTTTTGTCAAAGACTATAACTGTCAAGGGATCTCCCTCTGGTAAAAATGGTGAAGCTGCAAGACTCATTAATGCATGGGATAGTGTATAACATTTTTGAACTGATCAATATTTTATTTGCATCATTATCTCTTTTTGTTGTTCTTTTCTCCTCTTGCCACCTCCCATGAAATCCTTAAGAGTTTTATTGTAACCTGATCGATCATTTCTCTAGGACGTAGTAAGTGGGAACCATGGGGTAGTAGCAATAGTTAACCTAAAAGGGTAATTAGGAAAGGAATACTTTGCAATTTAAAAGCTAGTATAAGACATTGACAAATAAATAGGTAAGATGAAACCATGTTATAAATAGGGTATATTTGAGGGAAAGAAGAATGGGCAAATTAAAAAAAAAAGGAAAATTTTCAAAGGTCAAAAAATGCCCTTACGATTTTAAAAGCTAGGACGAAAGACTATTATAAAATAGGGTTTATGAAGCAAAGAACAAAAGGAAATTTAAGAAAGAATTGGAACTTTGCAAAGGTCAAAAGAACCCTCATAATTTTAAAAGTTAATATGGGAAATTTTTAAATCAAAAGGTTGTCTGAGCAAAAGGGAGTATTTGAGGGAAAGAATAAAAGGGTAATTTGAAAAAGATTTGAAGTTTTGAAGGTCGAAAAACTCCAACAAAGTTTAGAAAAAAGGGTATATTTGCGGGAAAGAACATTGGGGTAGTTAAGAAAAGAGTTCATAATTTTCAAAGGTCAAAAAAGCCGTCACAAATTTTAAGGCTACGATGAAACAATGTTAGGAAAGGGTATTTGAGGCAAAGAATAAAAGAGTAATTAAGAAGTGAATATTGAAATTTGTCAAAGGTAAAAAAAAACCTTATAATTTTAAAAGCGATTATGGAAAACCTTATTTAAAAGGGTATCTGAACGAAAGAAAAGGTTAGCAATTTAAGCCCTTGCATGCTTTCGTGTACAGTATGGATGTAAATCTGAGCATCTGCACTGATATCATTAATTTCATTTCATATGCTTTTGCATGTTATGTTTGAAATTGCAAAACAGATTGTCAGTTGTTCTGTTGAATGTTGGCCTAACCCAATTGTATGGAGTATTACTGATAAATGCTGTCACAAAATTGTATTTTGCTCATCCAGTGCTTTCTGTGATTGATCATGCAGTGTCTAGTGTTTTCTGACATCTCCATTGTGCAGATCGAAGGGGCTTTTGTGCAAGGAATTGGATTCTTTATGCTTGAGGAGTATCTTACAAATTCAGATGGACTGGTGGTTTCAGAAGGCACATGGACGTATAAGATACCTACAATTGACACTATACCCAAACAGTTCAATGTCGAGGTAGTAAACAGTGGACATCACCAGAAACGTGTTCTCTCCTCTAAAGGTATGCTTAAATCCTTACTTCTGTCAAAAGGTTCCCATCTCCACTTCATGCAAGGAAAGTTTACGCAAGTTATTTATGTGGGTTGGCTAAATCCTTGTTCATGGAGGGATTTGGGGAAATTGATGTGTAATCATTTGGTTGCACTGCACTGGGAACTATGTTACCTAATTCACAAGCTATATTGATTGATGAGAATCAATTTTAAATATTATACATAACTGATTGTTATTGTGGCGGAGAACTACTCTTTAAGATATGAATCCTTGGCAAGAAAACAATTAGTTAGTAGTCCATAATTTTTACCCATTACCAGAAGAGGATTTATATAAAAATATCCTTCCTCAATTATCGCAGGTTTCTAAAATCTCCCCATGCCACAGATTTGATAAATTCGATCCCTCAAGCTGCTAAGTTACCATCTGCTCTAAAAGTTTAAGCTGTTTGAGAATGTGCCCAATAATGTTATCATGTTTAACACTCTCCCTCACGTGCAAGCCCTTAATTGCACGTGGAGAGACAAATCAAGTCGGAAATAAACTGAGTGCAAATAGCACTATGGTAATGGGGACCAGATATGCAAGTGGGAAGGATCGAACACAAGACCTTGCTAAACCAGACCTTTGATATTATGTTAAGTTACCATCTGCTCTAAAAGCTTAAGCCGTTAGAGAATGGGCCCAACAAAGTTATCATGCTTAACACAAGCTAACTGCAATAAATGGTGACTTGCGAAGGTATTAGACACTTGGATCGTCGAAGCTATGCCTTTAACTTTATGCCAAAGAAAGGGTTTCAATTTTTAGCTTGTCAATCAAAATTGTTGATCCCGTGCTCCTAATCATAATGATTTTTGCTCCTGTGTCAACGTGTTCTGAACCAAGTTTTATTGTTTTACATGTTGTTCCTCTGACAAGCAGTAAACAATACACAGGTTGTCTTTGGTCATGTTTGTATAGACATGTATGACAAGTGACAATCGAAAGCTCAAACACGAACATGAATTTCCCCACATGATGCAACCTGGATTTTAGGAACTAGGAAGAAGACTACAACCCCCCATATTGCAAAACTTAGTGGTGGCTAAATACTGTGCCATTTATTGAGTGACGCTAAAAAATTGTTACTAAGAATTGTTGTTGAAGGTGTTAGCAAAAATGCCACTAACCATATTTAACAACCATCAATTGTCTCGGTATGGGGGCTTGTTGCCATCTTTTAACAACCCGGGTTGCAGCCAAATTTTATCCTAATATATATATATATATATATATATATATAGACCAAAATAAGGTGAGGTTTTCTCCTCACCCTTTTTGCTGTTTCAACTATCACCACACCCTTCTGTTCTTGTAAGCCAAAGTTTTGTAAGTGATGCATCATTTGTGATAGAGTGCATGAGAATAGCCTAAAGGTTTGGAAATAGCTCAGATACACGTAATAAATAAATTAAATAGAATTTTTATGTTTATAGCAATATATCGATCATTCATTGACTTTGAGTAGCCCCCTCAATCTGACTTTGCCGATCTGTTTTCTTGACTCACAGATAAGTTTTGTTATAGTGACTGAAAACCTTACTAAATGTTATATCAGAGCGGTGTCGGTCTTTACTTTTTTTCCCTTTTTTTTTGGGTAAAGGGTCCAAGATATTCGCTGCTAAGAAAAGATAATACAACAAAACAGAACTTCATTTGGATCTCAGAGGTAAAGACAGCGGTGGATAACAGTGGATAGATTCATTATCCTGACCCCTAGCCCTTGATAGAATCCAATTGAAGGATCTGCAGACAAACAACAAAGCTGCAAACAGCCACTACAGCAACACTACCCCCCTTATCACCAAAAACAAAGACCCCTGCCTGACACTAAACTATAAGGACTGAAACCATGCCCTATAACCAGGATTACAAAGCCAAAAAGTTGAACAAAACCACATAAACACTACAAGCAGTAGGAGCTACCCAGAGTAATCACCGGAGGGTCTTCATCCGCCCTAGCTGAAACCAACGTGAACCAGCCTCAGCATACATCCCGAGTACCAGTGGAACATCCCGAGTACCCATCTGAACCCCATAGCCACTCGCCTCCCACCAGCCTCCTGCGACACCCAACAACCCACCACTAGATAAGCTGTGCAACTCACAACTTGGCCCTTATACAGAGTTGAAAGCTTCAAGAGGACAGGGGTACTTGGAGATAACAGTGTTCTTGGAACTGAATGAGTACGTGGCTCAAAAGGATTACTTTAGATGAAGTTCTCAACTGCAATGACGCTGAGAGAACAGACACCCCCCTCTAAGAGATGATTTTTGTTGTTTGGATTTAAATAGTAAGCGTAGAGACCAAGTGCAAAACCACCTAAGAAGCTTTATAATAGACTCATCAGAATCAAGGCCAACAAAGAAACAAGCGGCAATTAACACTGCGAGATCAAGAGTGGGCTACTGTCACCACAACCGCCACTGGGAACTTCCGCCAAAACCACCGGAAAATTTAGAATGGCAAGCAGGAAAAACACCCATCCCCCTCACCAGTTGGACCAGCTACCACCGCACACCACCAAGACACCCCGCCACCAGAGAAACCGTCCACTTGTAGATCTGATTAGCACGACTTTTATCGTTGCCAAGGTCCAACCTTGAAGGGCTTCTTATCATCAAAAAGCTGGGTTACACTGTAAATAACAGCTGCAACAATAGGCATAATGCCGCTCCATATATCAAACTCTTCTGATTTGTGGACAGCTTCTTGGGCAACTTTAACCTCTTGGTTGGTCATTTCAAGGTTCGGACAGAAAACGCCTCATAAAATCCCCAGTGTTTATAGTTCCCATCCCCACCGACTAAACCATCTGAAGCTCTAGTTGCTTACTACGCATTCATCTGCCCAGCCAATTTCCTTCTGTCGTTCCATTACCAGCATGGCAATATCGAATTGAAACCACAGGTTCAAGACAGCTCATACACCTAGAGAGAGATAAATCGGTAGAAAAGACCCGGATGCACACAAGAAGATCCGTGTCATCGCGCCTTCTATGGATGCATCAGACCATTAAGACCCTCAATCTAGATAATTACCCAATACGCTACTGAATTGGCGAAGGCTCTCGTTCATAAATGTTTGAGATTGTACCCCTCCAGGTGTGAAAGACCCATGATCTAAGCCCCCACCATGAAAACCAGCAAAAACTGGAATTGATGAATAAAACATCGCCACTCCTCTGCAACCCAAGTCGATCACCATCTAAACTCATAGATCTATCTATTCTGAACACGCCTTTCACCAGAGACCAGCCCATGCGCACTAAGTGCGGTGGGCCGGCGGTGCATAGGTTTGGATGTTAGAGAGAGATGAGAGAGAAGTTTTTTCTTTAGGTCAGAGAGAGTAGAAGGTGGTCTATCAAAGGAAACCACCCACAATTCTCTTAACAAGTTGATAGTCCAAGGCACGTGTCATATGCTAATATGCAAGCAAGCACCCAATTTGTGATCGGAGGGGACCATGGTCACCCCTAACATTTGTAATTTTACTTACATTGCATGGGAAATAGAGGAAAATTGTCTTGAGTTTGTACAAATGGTACGCCCCATTTTGAGTATTGCCTATCATTGATGTGATGAAGGTTTTGGCCAAAAATGTCTTATGTATGAAAGCAGAGGTACACAAGTCCAATGCAAACCGTGACATGGTGGGTAATAGCTAAGCCATAACCTTGTTCTTCTAGTTAGTTTGGCCAAGTACCCAAATGCACTTGAACTTCACCTGTATTTCCACTTGTCTTATTTTTCAATCATGAATGGTGCGCTTATAATTGTAATGATTGGCCCTAACATTGTTAATATGAGTGGTCAAAGTCTCTAATCTACATGGTTCAAAGAAACTCACTACAATAATTTGGTGAGCCATTTACGTTGACATTTTTCAAGATCAATCCTGCTCAGATTCTTAAGCTTCGTGATATTATCTGGAGTAGAAATATGATGATGGACTGAAATTTTGGTTACCTTCTGGAACTGCCTCCGCACCTCAGTAGGTAACCCCCTAGTGCTTTGCCTACTTCTCACTATTTTCCCGGATGTAGCACTCCAGCTACATTGCAATTGAACTGGAATGACGTTTCACTTAATTCTACATATTCCACTAGATTGACTCACTATTTAATTGTTTGTTTTAGTTCTGTATGTGTGCGTGTGTGTGTTGTGTGTGTGTGTGTGAGAGAGAGAGAGAGAGAGAGAGAGAGAGAGAGAGAGAGAGCTCAATATACCAGTCCTCCCCTAAATAGTGACTGAAAGCTTTACTAACTGTTAACTGTGTTGGAGCTGTGTTTGGTGTCTACTTTGAATCTTGATGCCGCGATATCTTATAGTTTTCTTGTCAAAGATTTGTGGATTATCCTTTTCCTTTGCTGGTTTGAAGCAAAATTGTCGGGCTGATTTTATAATACTCCACGATGCTAATCTTATATTCACGCTCTAACGTCTTGATCCTGCTCGAGGACGATATAAGTACACACCTCAGCTCCCCCTTCCCCGCCATGTCAACGAAACAAAGGGAATAATACACACAAAACACTTAACAAGTTATAGTGCAAGGCACATATTGTATGCTGATATGCAAGCAAGCACCCGTATTGTGATAATTGGGGACCACGCTTACCCCCGACATTTGTAATTTCATGTGTACTGCATAGGAAATATGGGTAAATTTTCTTGAGTTTATACAAATTGTAAGCCCCATTTTGCGCATTGCCTAGTTTTGATGTGGTGAAGGTTTTGGCCGGAACAATGTCTTATGTACGACAGTAAAGTTATAACAGACCACTGCAAACCGTGGCAAAGTGGGTAATAGCTACTGTATAACCTTGTTCTCCTAGTCAGTTTGGTCAAGTACCCAAATGCACTTGAAACTTTATTTTTTTTTTCCACTTTTTCTCTTATATTGTAAAATTTCAACTTATGAATATTGCACTTTTAATTGTAAAATTGGGGCAATAACATTGTTAATACGAGTGGTCAAATTATTGGATGTACTTGGTAGAAAGAAACTCAGCACAATAATTTGGTAGCCATGTAACTTGGCATTTAAAAAGATAAGTTCTGCTCGAAACTTTGAGATTTTATCTGGAGTACAAATATGATGATCGTCTGAAATGTTCCGGAACTGCCTCTGCCACCTCGCTATAGTGTCTTGCCTACTTCTGAACTCCATTATAGGAAATCTACTTCTTGTACTAATATTTTATGATATAGCACTCGAGCTACATTGGAATTGCAATTAACTAGGTCGATGTTTCACTTAAATATATGTAGTCCACTAGATTCGTTCAGTATTCAATTGTTTGTTTCGGTATCTGCCTGTGTGTGCGCGCGAGACCAGCTGGATGAATACAGCAACATACCAGTCTTCCCCCCACTGCCATCCACGGTTTCCCTCTCTTGCCAATGTATTTGCATAGCACTAAAGATGTAACTAACGCAAATCAATGAGTCAGATTGATTTTTTCTTTTTGCAGCGTCTGGTGAGCCGCCGTTACTTCTGGCAGTATCAGTTCACTGTGCAACAATAGCAGCCATCAAAGAAGCAAGAAAACAGCTGCGTTCTTGGAGCGCGTTAGAGGAGTCTTATTTGCCATTCCAGTTGGAGGTTCCTGCTACCATGCCCGTTGTGAAGGAGCTTTGTGGATTGGACAATGTGGATAGGTATCTGCAGAGGTTGCTCTCTCGTTGATACAACAAATTTTTCATACAGTCTCTCTCTCTCTCTCTCTCTCTCTCTCTCTCTCTCTCTCTTCATGCCATGTAAATGAAAATCATCAGGGTATCAAAACATTGTCTGCACTTTTCCCTTCTGTATATGTCATTAATGTCTAGTGTAGTACTTTTTTTGGTAGTCACTAGTCATCTTATGACTGAAGTGTAATAAGTAGGACCTCAGCAACTGATTATATAGCTTTTATGATCATAATAATAATAGTGTAGCTATATGACCTGGGCAAAGCCCAGGACAAAACAAGGAGACCTTTCATTGCAAGTTTCTTTTCAAGGGTGGTGTTAGATTTTTTTGGCAGCGGTGGAGGCAACGCCGGTGACTTCGGTGATTGGAGATATTTGGCTGATTGGAGGTGTTAGTCATGGTGATGGTGGCTGTCAGTAGAATTAATTGCACCTGGCATTCCTGAGGTTCATTCGGCTCTCCTTGTCTATTTTTATTGCTTTCTGCCTTGTTAGTCTTTATAGCTACATTTTATGGGTTTACACAAAACTAACGGGCGGTCAAAGGCCGTTACAATCATATCCACTATATAAATATATATCATAATAATTTTCAGATCTAAAGCAATGGTGGAGAAGACCGCGATGGACTGAGAAGATGGGTTGAGGGGGAGGACGAGGGAAAAGACAGTGGAAAGGGCATGAGGCCAGCAAGCATGAAGCCGGAAAAGATCGGCGGACGTGAGAAAATAGGTGGAGGGAGAAGATTGGTTGAGGGGAAGGATGTAGATGGTGGACGGAGAAGAAAGCAAAGAGGCCATGAGGCCGGCGGACGTGAGGCTTGATGGAGCATTGGGAGGATGATGTAGGCGGTGGGTGGAACATGAAGAGGCCGCTGGCAGCTGCGACAATGGTGGTGACAGGAAAGAAGAGGAAAATTAATGTGGGTCCCATGTATCCAATCTCAACAGGATTCATTCTATACTGCCCCCTCTATTTATAGAATTATCCCACTCCTGTGGGATAAAAAAAAAAAGAAGCACCCTATTTATATGCGCGGGGTCTAGTAAGCCAAAAAAAAATGAAGGTTTTGCGACACGGCTTAATCTTGATCACTCCTTCAGGAATGGGAGACAGAAACAAGTTCGAGATACTTTATTCGGCCTCTAAGTACGTAGCAAATGCCGAAAAGGAAATTTTTTATCCTATCCGGAGCTCTTATCCTTGTCGTCACAGTCTTAAGGGTTTAGTACAAGACCTTTGACTATAATTACTCACGTCCAGATCACTTCCTCCCTTTCCTCCTACTTCAAAAGATAGCCTTAAACCGAGATTGAGGAAGGAAAATGTCTACATCAGAAAATTGTGCAAATTAGTTGGATTTTAGGTTTAGGTACATGAGTTTCTGGCGTAGATCGAAGATTGTCGAAGCTGATGAGAAGCCAACTAGGAGATGCTTGTATTTTCTAACTACATCCAAGATTGCCACAATGGACAGAAACCCTTACCTTTTTATTCCTATCTCCGAACAGCTTAAACCCATTCTCAATAGAACAATCCTTCAAAGTAGTCCTAAAACGATTGACATCTTCAAACAACACAACCTTATACAATTCAACTTTTTCTCTTGTTTATGTTGAAAAAACTTTCCCCTCATGTATATGTCTATATTTAATGCTTCAATCTTTGGATTGCTAACACTATCTTAAAGAGTGCTTTCATCATCATCATCATCATCACAATTTGATAACTCATCATCAGTCAAAATTGACCCTCCGGTGTCATAGGCTCTCCATCACTTACACCTAAGCTTTTACTCTCACTAGCTTCTTCACCTTCTTTTTAATCAGAGTCTTGAGAATCATCACTGCAATGATGAATTTCTTCCTCATCAACATCATCTCTCTATCCATTTCATTTTCTACCTCATCATACATGTCAAAGATATTAGATGCCTTACTAAACCCTCTATCTCTTGTTGCATTACCAGCCCTACCTCTTGCGACATCACCAAAACTTTCCCCTACTCCATGAGCACCTCTACCCCTTGCTATCAGAAGTAATTTTAGCCCTAACAATGGTTTTAGGCAACATAAATACATCTTAATAGCTACACTAACATGAGGTGGAATGTTTTTCAAACTTAGCTAAAATTAGCCAGTTCCATACGGTTGTATTTGTCAGGATCTATACATCAAGAATGCTTCTCATTATGCTAGAGAAGTGGAAGTAGGTCATGTATCCTTTCAATATGCATTTTTGTTATCTAAAAGTATGTATATACACACACATATGTGTATACATATATACATAATTCTACACAGACATGTGTGTGTGCGCGTGTGCGCGCGCGCACGTATATACGCACATAAACTCAACTTTAGAGTTCAAACATATGCTCTTAAGTTTAGGTTCTTTGGGGTTCTATCTAGGTCATAAAATTAGCTGTGAATTATAGCTCATAGATTTTGGAAATTCCGAAGTGCATATTGAAAAAGTGCGGATGTTTTTTTAGTTCGTACGAGAGTCAAATTAGGGCTTCAATTTAGATGAGGTTTATCATGCATAGTTATGGGTGAACAAAAGTGCGAATTAGAAAAGTGCATAGCTTCAAGACAAAATTGTGAAATAATCCGTGATACCTTCAATGTGTTTGTAGCCTTTGAAATTAGAACACAAATTTCTTAATTCAAACATGTGAGTTTGTCGCGTTGGAGGAAAATACGATTATTGGTGGCTTTTAAGATGTGATTTCAATGTTTGCAAAAATAAAATCAAGGTTAATTTTTAGTTGCTGCATTTGCTTTCTCTATCGGAGGCACGCCTTGGATCTCTTCCATTTTGTTTACCCTCCAGAATCCAACACAATGCTTTATCTTAATAATTGTAATAAAGGAGGGCATTAAAGTCTTTGTGTAGCTCTTGGTTAACTTTGTGAGACAAAAAGTTTTTTTGGAGGCTGAGTATAAGAAATTATAGATAATCGAATCGGGGTGCATTAAAGGCAAACCTCAGGAGTGCCTAGTGTAATTAACCTATTGTCATTAATCGCACGATAGTGGTGGGGTGGATGCTGAAAAGAAGTTGAAGAGTAAAGAGAATAAAATGAGAAAAATAAATTTCTTAATTCAGCTGGCATAACTATCTACTTAAAATGTTATGTATCAAAT
This sequence comes from Escallonia herrerae, assembly GCA_033070095.1. Lineage (NCBI taxonomy): Eukaryota > Viridiplantae > Streptophyta > Magnoliopsida > Escalloniales > Escalloniaceae > Escallonia > Escallonia herrerae. Next base: position 100,031 of record JAVXUP010002516.1, on the reverse strand, counting down.
TTACCTTTGCTCTCACGTGAGAGGCACAGATACTTTTCTTCTTAGGTCTAATTGGGTTGATTTTGGAACCATAAAGGGTTAAGCATTGCAATTTATATCATACAGGGCGAAGCAAAGCTGCTATTTAAACCATAAGGAGTTATTTGTCACTTATAAAAAAATAAAAAGAAAAAACAAGGAGATACACCGTAGGCTGCACTGGAGCAAGAGTTCCATTACCATACAAAGATTCCATATGGTGGTTACATAATCAAATTGATATAATATGGGTAGGGATTTTAGAGATAAAATGTTGTGGTACCAACTTGCACTTCATTTCATTGTCCATCCCTTTTTGTGCAAAATGTAAACTTTTGGCAAAATGTACGTTAGCATGACTATGTTTGATTCGGTTTAACCATACTTTTGTTGAATACTAGTAATATTAATGTGCTTTGCACATTGAATAGTAATTACCTTGAAAACATGAATGGCCGCCACTTTGCTAGTTAATTTTACACTTGTACTCCATCCCATTTATCTAGTGTGTAGACCATCTGAACCAGGTTAATTAGCTTGTGTCAAACTATTTGTTATTTGTTCATATTGAACTAAAAGCTATAAATATCTAAACAATTCATAATTAAAAAAAAAGATTATATTTTTAGCAAATTATTATCATCCACGTCAAAATGTTAATTCAACATCTACTTTCACCTCAAAATTCATAAAATTTAATCAAGTCAAGTTACAGAGCCGCTCCCATACAAACTTTGCTTTGTTAGCTCTCAAATTTGTAAAAAATAAAAATATTATGTAGTATGCATAAGTGCATAAGAGCATATAAAGCCTCATTGATCCTAAAATTCTTATTAGGAACTGCTTATTCATGATTCTAATATTTCTAGAAACAACACACAAATGTACATACTACTATTAGAAAAATATACTCTGTAGTGTTTGGATGCTTCACCATTACACTTTTCTTTTATATAGATATTCAGGTTTTAAGCTTATTAACCTAATAATGTAAGATAGCCAATAGCGTACAATAAAGTAAGAAATACAGGAAAATGCTTGGCTTGGAAAGCCTTGAATTTATTATGAAAGCTACATATTATATTGTTTACATATTGAGTTGCAGTCCTCTCACCTCAGTCATTTATTGTATGAGTGAGATGCTTAAAACCCAAAATATGAATAATTTATGTGTCGTACATTCATCGGTTGGGTCAACATGCGAGCCTGGGCCTACTATTTGAGAAGCCTCATCTCTGACCATGTTAGTATATTTGGATAAATGTGACCACTAACAAAACCCTATATATTTGAACAACCCTAAATTTTTTGTCATCATTGTTAGGAGTAAATTTAATTCATTACTCAGTGGGCACATCATTGAAAAAGTGAAAAACAAAGATATATGGGCTTGGATAAATGCTTACTAAAAGGAAGTAGCCATGAAATTGATCATTAACGTGTCAAAGTTAGCCGGCAAAAAACATGAATTTTTATAATGGCTTCATTGCAACCTAAACTCCAACGTTTGTCGAAACCTACTGCTAGAATCCTAGTTTTTATAAATAGGAAGCAGAAATCCTGAGTTCTACCATGTGTTGTAATCGAAAGATTTTACTAAGCAGCGTAAGAAAATCTATTAGGACAGAGACAAAAAACATTTTTGTCTTTTAACCCCCGTTTGACGAAACTGATCTTCTTCTACTTCCGACATCACTTACCACCTCTATTTCAGCTTCCCCCACCACCTCTACCACTACTTTTAGCTTCCTCCATGTTCCATCAACTCACTTAAGCACAAACACACACTAGTCATCCACCCACCCTCCCCTGTTACCCACTAACAACCTCTACTAGCTGCCGCCACCATCATCCTCTGCCTACAAACCCATCAGCCCCTCCCCCGTTACCCATCACCAACCTCTATCAACCATCCCCACCACTAATCTCCACATCCAAACCAACCACTATCCTCCACACACGAACCCCAATTGTTATCCACCAGTAACCTCTATCAACTGCCACCACCAACCTCCACATACAAACCCACCACACTCATCTGTCGTCACCTCCCCTCCCCCTATCATACCCCTCAGTCACCCTTTCCCATGTACATGCATGCACAAACATCCATTAGGCATCCCCGCAATAGGGGTGAGTATTTACACCGTTGAAAGTGAACTGACCATTCCAGCTAATTCCAAAGCAACCAAAAAGCCAAACAGCTTGTTTTTTCCCCTCCAAACTGCATATTCAGTTAGATCAATTTGGTTTCAATTTTTTTAAATAGGTATAAACTGAAGTGACCGCATATAATGTACCAAATTCATATATTAACCTAACCCAGTTACTTTATACTAACTACCGTAATTATATTTAGCTACTTATATAAAAAGGAGTAACCACAAATCTCTAACCCAAAAACATATTTGCACCTACCACCCCACATCTCACTACCAAGTGCTGACTTTGCTCTACCACACCTCCACCTCCAGATCTGCCGACTGTGCTCTGCAATTACAACTCTGTCTTTGTCTCGCTTCAGTGTCCACCTCCATTTCCTGCTCCAAGTTTCAATGCCTTTGCCTCCACATCTACATCTCCACATCGACATCTCAATCGCCTCCGCCTTCGCCTCCACCTCTATATCTCACGCGGATTCTGCTCTACGCCTACATCTTCATATCTTAACCGCCTCTGCCTCCACCTCCACCTTTACATCTCATGCCAAATTTTCTCTCGCCTCCTCCTCTACATCTAAACTGTCGAATGGTGCTCCATGCCTCTGCTTCGCCTTCGCCTCCGTATCCGCCTCCGCTTCCGTCTCCTTCACACTTAAACTGTCACCTTCACCATACCCAAACTGCAACCTCCACATCTATGCATCAACCTCTCCCCTATTGATCTTCAACAAGCTACGGACAAGGTTGAAAAATATAAAGACATACTTTCAGGTACTTGTTTCTTGCATTAGTGAAATTGCTTTCACAGATTCATTTGCTGAATCTTTTTTTCCTTTTAGAGAAGAAAATGGGATCAAATACAGTGCATCTATTGTTATTGACTCAGTTGCAAAGGTAACTTAGGTGGGTAACTACTTTTTTTTGCACACCTAACAGCTGCAGCATTGTCATTATATTGTATTATCATACCGTTGTCATGTTGAAAGTAGACTCTTTTTCCTTGTGTTTATTATAGTGAAACCGATGAATCATGTCAATGTTTTTTTTTTCCTTTATGTTTGTTTATGCTCGTTGAAGGTTGAGGATGATGGTTTTGAAGATGTCAAAGTCCTTGTAGTGATCCTTTTGGCTTTGACCTAGTTTTTGCTTTTGGATGTTATGCATTGTAATTAAAATTTTAATCTTATGCTTGCTTTTTGTACAAAATAAATTCTTTTGGGCTTGTTAGTATGTGTAAGTAATTATTGTTTATGCCTAAAATTAAGTTTGTCCCAAATCAATCCTTTTCGTCCAACCCATGAAACCAAACATTTAAAACTGATCGGTTCTATAGCGAATTAACTGAACTTTTGCTCACCCCTACCGTGCACACAAACGCGCACCCCCATCCACCCCTACACATGAATGCACAACACATGCAAATGTGTAATTATGGGATCTCGGTTTCTTTGGTGGGTCATGGCAGTTGATGAATGAGAAGGAGAGACGAGTAGCAATAGGGGGAGGTGAATGCCGATGAAGAAGGATGAGAGCATTGGCAACAAGGGATGACAAATGATGGCAATAGAAATGGAGCAGCCAAGCACTGGTGGCAAAGGGTTACGGTTAAGGATAGAGAAGAAATAAAGACAGAGAAAGAAAAAAAATGACACATGCTTTGATCTTCTCCGTCCAAATTGATTGATGAAAATTTAATGATGAATTATAAAAAGAACCTTAAAAGGATAAAATACCCCCATCTTCCAACGGGTGTCAGTAGAATCCTTGGATTGCAACACATGGCAAACCTCAGGGTTTCAGCTACCTATTGTAAACCCTGGGGTTTTAGTCGCAGGTTTTGGCAAATATTATGGTTCAAGGTGCAACTAAACCCTAGATCCTAGAACATAAGTTATTGTAGCATCAACAAATACCCACAACACATGTGTTATAATTGTTCACTACAGTTTATTTTTTATTTAGCAAGTCACATATCACTCATGCAAGACACAATCTCATCTATACACAATCTGTCAAGTCAGAGAGAATGTTAGAGGCAGAAAAAAATATTCTCTTGTTAAGATTGCAGTAGAAAGGCCATAAAGAAAGAAAAGCAAAAGAAGAAGAAGAACACCATGATAGTTATACAATACATGAGCTTTCCAATGTATTAACAATCAGTTATTTAGGACAAATCTGTTGTGTCATTTTACTCATCATTTTTGGAATATTAATTAGATAGACACACTTTCGACTTTTGTCAATCTTTTTTTCTCAATTTCCTTTTCTTTTGCCTAGGCCCTACCTTAATTTTTTAAATCTAAATTAATGTAATAGTACTAGATGTTTACTCTTGTAAATGGAATATTGCAATACGACAGATGTTTATAAGCGCGATAGCCTATCATATGAACAATATTATGCAAGTACGACACTCCCTCTGCTCATGCACTCCCTCCCCCCCCCCCCCCCCCCCCCCAAAAAAATCTAGAATAGAGACTTACTAAAGCTTGTGACTAAAGCAGTGAAATTTGCCAAGCTGACAAATGACTCTTACATGGCCTTGCAAAATTGAGAGCTAGTAGAAGTGATTGACAGTGTTGGTGTGTCCAGAAACAAATGTAGCAGAGGTTTTTTGCAACATCTGGTACATTTATCAGTTTTATGACAAAATAAATTATGTGTGAATAAAATTTATTATCCTTATAGCTGGATGATGTAGGCTTACATTTTGTTAATGCTAACTACACGTTAATTGTGTTCAAATGTGCTATTTGAATGGATGCTTAGTAAGTATATTCACTCTCACTCATGAATACACATTCGAGAAAGTGGATGATAAATTGATAGCTCATCAGGAGAAGTTGTTAGCAGATCCAGGGAGATACAAGAGGTTAGTATGGATTGGAATCAAATGAGCTTAAAGTTATACTAGAGATGCTAAGAAAGATTTATCAAGTCCAGTATCAAAGAGTAATAAAAAAATACATAGGCTATATTACTCTTGTTGTCTTTTGATATTTGCTGTTATAGTAGTCTTCTTTTGATGCTTGGTTTGATGAGTATGGCCTAGAATGAACTTTGGACATCATTTGCTTGCATGTAGTTCATATTCTTTCAAACAAGTGTGTTTCTTGAAAATATTTTCAAATTTTAATGAACCATTTCATTAGCTTTCCAAAAACAAAAAAACAAAAAACGGTGCCTCAATCTAGTTTTTCTAGGGAAAGTTATGTCGAAAACAAGAGAGGTAGTTTTCTTGAGAAAACCAATGTAATCAACTAGATTGGCACTGTGGTAAATTGTATCGATGCAGTAGACCTTCAAAAAGTCAAATGTAGTTGAATGCAATCTAATGCATCGTAAGTTCACTGTAAGTTATAGGATTCAAAAATAATTACTATATTGTATTACAGGAATTTCCTTAAATAGTTGGATATGGGCTACAGGGTAGCTCTAGCCAAACTGAAAAAAATAAAACAACCCTAGAGGGGGGTGAATAGAATTTTTAAAAATTAATGGAGAGTTTAAAGTAAGCACAATAATTAATTTTAACCAAACCAAACAATATTTTAATGAAGATGCTAACTACACGATCTCAAGCATTTATAGAGCCATACGTAAAGAGATTGAGTTAGAGATACTTGACAAGGAGATTTAAATACTTCGATTTGAATTATCCTCAAGCCTACATCCACATCTTTAAGGAAATCCCTTACAAGAGTACTAGAAATTACTAGCAATAATCTTCTTTTGGGTCAAGATCAAAACCCTTACAACACTTGGTGATATCCCCGCACCAAGCACAAGCCTTGAATCCACAAAGCCCACCCAAGACTTGACAAATCCAAGCCTTGATTCCAATCTTTTTACAAAGATCAATTGTATAAAGAAACCTCTTGATAGGAAATGAATACAAATAAAACTCTAGTACAATAGAAAGATAAGAGAATTGATAACTTGAATAATGCTCATTCTCAATCAAAGAATTGCTCACAAAGATACTCTCTTTAATGATGCAAAATCATAAAGATGAAGAGAGAAAATTTTAATTTATGAGCCTTAATATTTATCAAACAAACAAAAGCTTAGAATGTAGTTTTCACGGTGTATGATGAAGCCCCAAATTATTTTTATAGGATGAATATCAAATATAGTCGTTATGAGAAGATTTGGCATGATTTTGGACAAAACTATTTGTTATTTCTAGTCCAACGATCAATAAAGTCGACTGCATTCACAATGTAGTTGACTGCATTCCCTTACTCCCAATTTCTCGACTGCCTCACGAAACTCCTTTTCTTATTTTAGACATAACTTTCTCTAAAAAAAATCGTATTGAGGCACTATTTTTTGTATTGGAAAGCTAATGAAAATTTTTATCAAAATATGAAAATATTAGTACTAAAAACATTTTAGAGAAAATCTGAGTGAGCTCAAAAGTTCCCTCATTTTTAAGAAATACACTTGTGTGAAAGGTTATGAATTTACATGTAATGCACAAGGTATTCTAAGATCATTTTTAGGTCATAGTCATCAATCCAAATATCAAACAAAGACTAGTTACATAAAAGTAAAGATATGTCATAACCCATTGTAACCTAGTCTATGCATTCTTTGTTGCTCTTTGACATTGGACTTGATGAAATTTTCATAGCATGTTCACTATAGCTTTAAGATTTTTTTACTCTAATCCATCTATCTAACTTCTCGAACGTGTCTTCATGAGTGTGTATGTATATACCTACTAAGAATTCACTCAAATCACATACCAGGACATAATAAATGTGTAGTTATCTTTAAAACAAAAAGTAAGTCTAGTTTATCCAATCATAGGGCTAACAATTTTTCCCTTTTGATGATGATAAACATTGATTTTATATAAAGTAAGATGTATCAAATGGAAGTCAATTTAGCACAACAATCTCACTTAAAATGCTATCATCTCTTGTATACTCAAGATGTGTCAATTTATTTCATATAGAAATTAAGCTCATAGTTGGCTCCCCCTAGCTAAAATAAGATATGCCCTTCTTCTAATAGTCTCACACAATCACATAGTATATAGAATCAAGATTATTTCTCCCCCTTCGACATCAACAAAAAGACAAGAGTATGCGCGTGCAAAGAGATAGTCAGAAGCAAGATAATGGTGTGAGGTGCATATAACTCATGGCGTGACATTAAGAGTTCCTTCATGATCCAAAGAAAGATATGCAATGTAACTCAATAATCTAATCTTCTTCATACAATTTTCAAAATTAACAAGATAGTATGTGATTCAAGAATGTAAATCCCCTTATCAAGTTATTATATGCATATACCATCATAATTTATGCTTTCCCTCAATCAATGCCAATAATATTCAACAAATACAACTAAATATCTAACTGAGTCATGCTCTCCTTTTGGCATTACCAAATGATGCGTATGTGTAGGGATGGTAATTTGAAGTATTAAGATGACATAATTTCAACATATAATTTTCACAAAGCCAATAATGGTCATCAACAATCAAATATTTCCTATGTAAGTGCAACGGGACCATTCATCGTCATCTAAATCTTACAAGTATCAAAGATTATATTATGGAGAAGTAAACAGTCAAGGACTCACAATCTAGACCATAGTTCGCATGAGTATTTAATAAGCAAGTTATTTATATCATGAGAAAAATTTATGGCAATTTAAGGATGTTTCATGATGTATAAGTTTAGCACATAATAATATATTGGATGAAGCTTCCACTTTTACCCTCTTGATGAATTACCGAGGATTCAATATAACGAGGGATCATTTTGAAGTTTCTTTGACAAGCTTGGCAACATTAAGAAACTCTTTAACAACCCACATTTCCTTTACACCTCCAACATAAACAATTTTACAAGGACAATAACTAGTCGTATGTCATTTCTTGTCACACCAACCACGATGTGTAAATAGTGTGCAATAGTTCTATAGTTGTCTTGTATGAATATTCAATCTATCTTGTTGTTTAAAAACTTTAGGAGGTAAGGTAAAGGGATCTAATCCAATATCACCATTATTTAGGCCAATTCTTTGGCGTTCAAACGTGGCGTCTGAGTTCTTTTAACCATCAACAAATTTTTCAAGACAAATTTTCAAATCACATAGTTTTGTTTTTCTACAATCAAAGTATCACAAGATATTTGTGTTTGTGCTAGGAACGTTCACAATCAAATCAATCAAATCACTGTTCACATATTCCTCATAGAGATGGCTAGATATGCACTCATTCTTGGCATGCAACTTATTATTTTTACTTTTGAAGTCATCTAACTCTTTTAAAATCGCATGCACTTGATTTTTCAAAGAAAAATTATTCTAGGTTAATTTCATCTCTTCTTCATATAAAAGAGCATAAGCATCACAAATATCATCATCTTTTTGAGCCTTGAAGCATAAGTTTGCATCTCTATCATCGAAATGATCACCTTTATCTCCACTTGAATCACTATCACTATAGATGATGGCTTTGATTGATGTCTTTATGGAGTGCTTCTTCTTATTCTCCCATGAGGTAGTCTCTATACTTGAATCATTCTTTCTCTTGTGTGAGTTTCCAACTTTCTTCATTTGAGAAACTCATTGAATTCATTTGCAAGTATGTCCATCTTTTTGTTACTCAAATCTTTTTTCTCTTCACTTGAAGATTGATCCATCATCGATGAAGCTTTAAGATCATTGTACTTTTCCTTCTTCTTTGGTCCTTTTTATTCGAATGATTCAAGTTGTATTTCGTATGTCATCAAGAAGCAAATTAATTCATCAAACGGGAAAGTATTGAAATACTTTGATTCTTAAAGTGTGGTAATTTTTGCATCCTATTCTCTAGGTAATGATCTAATTAGCTTTCTCACAAGATCACCGTTAGAGAAATCTTTTCTTAATTATTTCAAAGTATTAGCAATTTTAGTGAAATGAAAATTCATTTCCATAATAGATTCATCGGAAAACAATTGAAAGAGTTCATATTCTCTATGCCATAATAGAAGAGAAGGCCGTTCATGAGTGACTTTGAAGTGTATCCCACATACTCTTGGCTGAATCATACATAATAACTCGATTGAGTTCATTTGTGTTTAGAGTACAAACAAGACAATTCTTAGCTTCAGAATTCATGCAAAGCGTATTTCTATCATAGTCATTAAATTCGGATTTCTCCTGAGCATAAGCTTAATCTTAATCAACTTGGTTGGAACATAAGGCCATATTCAACAATTCCTCACATTTCAAAATCTAGGGATTCTAAAAATACTCTTATCTTAATTTTTCATACACTATATGAAGACCCATAAAAAAGTGCAGGTTTAGTAATAGAACTCCCCTGAAGACTAGAAAACCCAATAATGTTTGAACTCTCTAGGTTTTAACCAAAAAATCAAGAGTCGAGGCTCTAATACCACTTGAAACCAATAAAACAACTCTAGATGGGGTGAAGGGTTTTTGAAAATAATGGAGAATTTAAACTAAGCATAATTATTAATCTTAACCAAACCAAGCAATATTTCAATAAAGATGATAACTACACGATCTCAAGCATTTATAGAGAACCAAGTAAAGAGAATGACTTAGAGATACTTGACATGAAGATTTAAATAGTTCGTCTTGAACTACGCTCAAGCCTACATTTACCTCTTCAAGGTCCCTTGCAAGAGCACCACAATCCACTAGCAACAATCTTCTTTCAGGTCAAGATCAAAATCCTTACAACACTTGGTGATATTCTCATACCAAGCACAAGCCTTGAATCTATAAAGCTCACCCCAAGACTTGATAAATTCAAGTCTTGATCACAATCTTTTCACAAAGATCAATTGTGTACAAAGAAACTCTATTGAAAGGAAATGAGTAAAATCATGAAGATGAAGAAAGAAATAATTAATCTACGAGCCTTGATATTTATCTAATGAATGAAGGCTTAGAATGTGATTTCTATGGTGCATGATGAAGCCCCTAATCAATTTTATAGGGTGGATATCAAATATAGCCGTTATGGAAAGATTTGACATGATTTGGGCAAAATTAGCCGTTATTTCTCATCCAACGGTCAATAAAGTCGAGTGCATTCACAATATAGTCGACTACATTCGCTTATTGTTCATTTCTCGACTACCTCAGAAAATTCCTTTTCTTATTTTGGGCATAACTTTCTTAACAAAAATCAGATTGAGGTGCTATTTTTTTTGCATCTTAAAGCTAATGAAAAGTTTTATCAAAATATGAAAATATTAGCACCAAAAATATTTTTGAGAAAATTTGAGTGAGCTCCAAATTCACTCATTTTCAAGAAACACACTTGTGTGAAAGATTATGAATTCACATGCAGTATACAAGATGTCCTAAGGTCCTTTTAGGTCATAGTTATCAATTCGAATATCAAATCAAGACTAGTTACATAAAAGTAAAGATTAATACCAATGTCAATGCCATGGCTATGGCCATGGTGCGAAGTCCTCTTTATCACCCCACCACCATGCCTCGACCCGTCCAACCAGCCCTGTCCAACCACCACCTCTCACACCCACCAGTAATCCAGTCTCGTTTACCACCACCATTACTCATGTCCACCACAGCCACATCTGATTTAGTATTGCGGATATGTTAATTATAAAGTCAAATTGGCAGGCTTCTTGGAAAATAAATGATGATGGTGGAGCCCAGAGTCGTAAGGGGTAAATAATTTTTCTTTCCTATTATGCTAGGAAATGGATGCAATGCAATTAGCACCTTAAGGGGCCATTCGCAAAAAATAAAATAGCAAATGTGTTTTTGCAACTTACCTAAACAACGAGGAGTTTGAATGCAAATTATCCTGCAGGCAACAACTCTCTCATATGCGATGACTAATTGATATTAAATATGATTAGTGATAATTTACAAGCAACTTCAACGATAGATCTTAACAGCATTGTTGTATCACTAATTTAATATTATCTACTAAATAGATGCCATTAACTGTCTTTGGTGACTAATTTAATCGAATATGGATCTAATGTTGTACGACATTTGTGCTACAACTGCTTCGGTCATAAAAATTTGTCGCTAAAAGTATTTTGTTAAAATTTACATGGACAATTATTTTGTTATGCATTTAACGATATTATTTTATTATTATAACGTAAGTTCTTTTTGGTTTTTTGTTTGTTTTTGAGAATCCTCCAGTTTAAGAACTATATATTATTTGTATCGAAAAATAGAAACAAGGTATGTTTGATAATCCAAGAAAATGCTTCACGACAAGATTGCTAAGGCTTAATAATAGTGTTATTGATATCGCGTTATTTCTCTGCGGGTCTCTTGTTTTGCCTGAGCGTTACCGCCACCACCAAGATACCAGTCTTGGCCGCTCGTCATGCCCATGTAAGTTCCCTCAGAACAATGGATTAAACCATGCATGTATTATGGGTTACCAGATGAAACCCATTACTTGTGTCTATGAAGAAATAGAATAAGCTGCTAGAAAGCGTATGCACTACAATTCTCCACTCGTTTTGCACATTGAGGATCATATCAATGAAACCCTTGGTTTAATCTAGATTTCATTACATGTTAAGTAGTTCTCGATAAGGAAAAGGGATAAAAGCAAAGGGAAGTACGTGAGATTTCAGTTATATGTCGCGGTAATATGAGCCCTTCATGGCATATCAGCAGTATCTTTACCAATGATTTTATTTTGTATCAATTTCGTGGAAATTTATCAGGGCGCATTTGGTTGGCTAGGGCTTGTTATCTTGCGTTATACTTTTGCCAGTTTTGGGTTCAGGAGCTGCAAATATTTGTTGGTACTCGGTACGAATGCAATTTCTTAATTAAGCACGACCCAACGCTTTGTTATGTACATTTTCTTTCTGTGAGTGATTGCTTGTATTTTGTCAAGTAATTTAGTGTTTGTTTGCCAAATGGAATGTTACTTGCCTTAAGCCTTTCGCCTTTGCACACCCTGAGAGTTGACGTGCGCACTTGGTGAACAGAAATTGCTTCCGGCAGTTCCTGCCATGTAGGCAATTGTTATCATAACATCTAGTTTATCAAAGAGTACAGCTACAACTTCTTGTTTGGCGAAGATGTAGGCATTACGTTTAATTTGGAGGCACCCTTTGACCGAATTTTCTCAGATACAGAGTTGATATGAATTTATTGTAATTGATTTGAAGTTTGACCATATTTGTAATTGTCGACAACTGATGTTCTTTATGTTTATGAAGGCATATTAATGGCTAAATATTTAGTCTGTGCTATTTTGCTTCAGATACATACATGTATATAATGTGGGATGAGGTGCATATTTCCCTGCTCTTCATTGTTGCATTTGTTAACCTTTTCCTTTTCGCGGCTATGCCTCTAGCAAAGTGATTTCTGGTCATTATTTAGACTGTTGACCAGTAAGGAAATTTAATACGGGTCACTGTAAAAGATAATATTTGCTTCTCATTATCTTTTATAAACTTCGGAAGGGCACTAAGAAAAGTTATGCCAAGGGGCGTACTTACTACGTAGACATGATTCTCGACGTTGTAATGGAGGCATAACTATTGTGGCATCCCTGGATAGAACGATGAATGAATTTCGTGTCACAATGTTGACTTCACCAGTGAAGTCCCGCCGCATATATTGTGTTTGCATGATATAGTGTTTTCCTATGAACTAGACTTGGGTCTAGGGGAAAATGCTAAGTTGGTCTTGAAGAACTACTTTAGAACTCGAAGGTTTGAGGTTCTAGGAGTATGCCAGAGTACAGAGTGAAAATTTTCAGTAAGACAAGGAGAACGCCTGAAGGGGAGTAAATATGGGTGGGCAAGAGGCGCAAGAAAGATAAAACAACATTGCTTTAAGTTGAATGGAGACTTTTTAGGAATGGCATGAGGCCAACTAGTGCTGTATGTTTCTTGATGTTGTGTACCTACAAAGCGTGTGTAACTAGAATGTCAATGCTTAGGTGGATGAGCGGCCACACAAGAAAGGATAAGATAAGAATGATGACGACCGTAAGGAGAGAGCGAATCCCGCTGAAGAAAGATGAGGAAGGAGTTGCTTGCTAGGAATTTGTCAGCATTTATCAGCTTGGACAGATCAGAGAGAAATAAAAGGATTCACTAAGTTTGCCAGGCTTCGTTTGCGTGTCCGTGTGCATTATTTGTGTGTGTTTTGGGGTTGGCAGTTGGGGGTGTAAGGGGCATCTGAGAGTTTGTATAGAGCCTCTAGAGGATAGAAATTTAAGCACCGTCTGGGAGGGGGTTGGGCTGGCCCAATGCCCTATCGAATTTGACTCTTCAACATCTCTCTGTGGATGAGGTTATTACACACCTGCATACCAAATTAGCTAACAAGTATGAAGCAATGCTAGATTTTGGCCTAGGCCTCCGGAAAGTTCAAGAACATTGTGGTTATCAAAATGCATTGAAATAGTATGTAAAACATAACAACAATGAATGTTTAGAGACAGCTTAAGTGTGAGTAAATTTGCTCAGAAAGCCATCAACTGTCTGCAACTAGTTTAAATGTTGTTAGCTAGTTACTACTTTTCTTTGAGTTAGCTAGCTCATTAAAATGCTAAATTTGCCAGTTAGCTAGCTCATTAAAATGCTAAATCAGCCTAAGCTTGACAAGACGATCATAAAGCTGAACTTAGTAACTTACGAAATTGTTAAGGGCTGCTACATTATTATCAGCTGGTGATTTAAAGGGTGGAGAGGAGTTTATCTGCTTCTCTATGTTTCGATGGTAGTTGTTTCCCCTGTTTGGTAGGACGATGAAAGAGCTTTTGCTTGGTTGGCCTCTTTGCAAGAGGAGAAGCAAGACTAGGCGGCATATAGTAGGAACTGAATAGCTTTTGAGAACGAGGAATTCTCCATAATGTAAATCAGAATTTGAATGCTGAAAAATAATTCTTTGGGGACTCGGGAAATATATTTTGGTTGTTCACAATTTTTTTTTTCTTCTGATTTTGCTCTAGTTTGTTATCTGTCCCCAGTATAATAATTAGTTGCAACAGTATTTTAAGTAGCGGCCTTTAGGGATAAATGTGAAGCATGAATCAGGCGTTGAATTTAGCACGCCATGAAGAAAAGGCTAAAAAAAATATATGCAACCAATTAGAGAACTTTTCTGCGGTGATTCTTTGTGTTGTTTAGAACTTTATAGGCTTAGTTGCACCAGGCGGGGGCAGGGGCGGGGAGCGTAAGTACCAAGAAGAATCTGAGGTTGGAACGGCTTGAATAAATAAATGCATAGAGAGTATTATCATTTGTTTAGTATAGTTTACATAGCCAGCAATAACAGACAATGAGGTCTTAAGGATTTGAAGGAAGAGAGAGACAAGGAATTAAGTTAATAAAGGGCTTGATTTTCAGGTATTTTCTCACTTGTTCCATGCATCTCTATTCAGCTAATGGGATCGAGTTCCTATATTAGCTTGGGACGAGATCCCATGGAGCTCCTAACTTGGGACCGCAAAAGCGAGTTTCCGAGAGATAAATGTCACCATATTAGGAGTTTCCTGCAACTAAGGTTATAGGTGCTTTTTTCGTCCTTTTTTTAATTTTATGAAAATAATCTTGTAATCTGTTTCTCAAAAAAAAAAGAAAGAAAGAAAAAAGCACCACAAAATAGTAGGCAAACTTAAACGAATTCTTATCCTTACAATGAAAGAAGATAGAATGCATTTTGGTCTCAAACACATATGGTTCTAAATTCAAAAGTTCCTCCTAAATATCGGTAACAAGTACCTTACTATAAAAACAGGAGCTTTGGGAACTCCTCCTGCTTCTTGCTAGTAGTGAAAATGAATCTTTCAAAACTTGGGGAGTTCTCAATCAGAAATATAAGAAGATCATAACCATCTTGACATGCTCTAAAGAACTTCTTTGGATCGAACTTCTTAGCATCCCAAGTTTGGTAAGTTCCCCATAAATTAACAAACTCAACAGCAGCCAATCTTTGCAAACAAGATTTGAAGGCATTATGTTTGGTCTTCCAGTATTTCCCTCCAACAAAAATACTGTTTGCTGCTAAATCATCTGTGAACTGCAAGTTTAATAAAAGAAATTTGAAAGTTTGTTAGCATGGCACCAAAGGAAATGAAAAAATAAAAAATCATGGACTATATCAAAGTTAAGTTTGTTCAGTGCACCCTAAATTCAGATTGGCCTTTTGTGATAACTATTACAAGTGTCTCAAGTCTTGGACAGGCCTTCAGCAAGAAAGCAATTCCTGGAAGCTCCCTGCGCTGCATTCCCGTATCCAGTGAAAGGCGATGACAATTGAACAACAGATTTCTTCTATTTGTCATGTCTCGTATAGTTAGATACTGTATGTAGAACCACAGAAGTCAAGAATGTAGTAAGTACAGTTAGATACTGCATGTAGAACCACAGAAGTCAAGAATGTGATAAGTGCGTAGAACCTTGAGTCGAATTCTAGAGGAAGGCTGGCCTACTTTTATTATTCTGGTAAAAGTATTTTAGTTGTGAAAAAAAGTCTGTATATAATGGTTATTCTTTTCCATGTTTAAGAGAATGTAACACAAAGAGACTAGTTATAAAATGTATAACATGTTTGAAAAGGGAACATTTCATGTTGCTTACATTATGAATGACGAACATTGTTAATTTCTTTGTATTGGAGTTACTCTTTGAGCTGGGGTCGTGTCGACCAGGGGCTTTCAATGAAAGCTCCTGGAAGGTAAAAGAAGTTCACAGAGGGAGGAAGGTTGTTTGATGTCACCGGATTATAATCCAGGTTGGTGGTGATAGGGTCAGGTTGCTGGGGAAAGATGAGAATATGGAGGTGTCTGAGAGTTCAGAGAGAACAATGGGGAGAGAGATATATAATTACTAGGAGTGCCTGTGCTATAGTTACTGCCTTATTGCTGCCTTCATAACGTTATCATCTTACTATTGTTCAGGGCAAAAAAAATGGCTGCATCATTATTTCTTGCCACAGTTTACAAGAACCCTTGTCCATGACTCTGTTGTCAATTCTACTCTTGGCCGTAACATGTTATCACAGCTTTGATTGACGCTAAAGTTATCTTTGTAACCTTGCTGTCCTGATCAACATTTGGATTCCAAAGCGCTAGAATATTCTTGTGTTGCTATGATCAAGTGCAGAAAACCCTTGTTCTGAGAGGAATTGAAAACCAAGTTCGTTCTGAAGGTGCAGAGGAAGCCTATAGACCCCTTGTGCTGGTGTAGGGATGATATGTGGAAATATAATAGCCAATACTTCTGGGTTATATGTGTTCGTGTATGTGTGTGTATGGACACAAAATAGCAAGGTCAATTGTGTTCCCTTTTGTCTTTCTATGGAAATTTTATGGTAGTTTATGCATGCATTTATACACACATCAATGATACCCATGACTCTTTTGCAATTATGACGCAATTTAGACAAAATAATCAACAGGTGAGCATGGTACAAATATTTTCAAGGGCCATCTTGGTACAAAACATGTTTCGTGGGACCAAAAAAGTTAATAGTTTAGTGCCAGCAAAAGAGGTTTGGTGGGAAGGAATCTGTTAACCAACAATTCTCTCACCTCTTTTTCGAAAATAGTAGTTATGGCTTTTAGGTTAAACTATGTAATACATTCTGGATAGACCTTCACATGAGACACGAAATACCGTGTAGATGTTAATTCCTTACCTGGATTTATCATAGAGTTGATCGCTTTACCTGGATGCAGATAAGACTTGATATACTATCGATATAGATGTAATTGCCTTACCTGAGCTTACAGTAGATTGATTTACCTGGATGCACATACTGCACAGATGAAGAACTTTAGCTTGCTGAAAATTTTCAAGTAACCCGTCCAGCTTTCTTTCAGTCCCTTCGCCATAAAATATCCCCTTTGTTACTTTAAACTGCATGTCATCAAAACTGAGTCTTGCTTCAGTAACAGCTGGCACATTCTCTATGAGATACTTGCTTCTCCACATACCACTTAGGAAGTTTAATTTGGTGACATTTGGTGCATCAACTGAAATTTCGTTTGATGATAACAACAGATACCCTTCTATTATTGTCAGCTTCGAAAGATTGGACTGCGGAGCAACAGTGATCTTGAGATTCCGTCTCCTATTGCAATTTCTCAGGACCAAACTTTCAAGCTTCGGGCAGTTTTTCGTAATAACTTTGGTTGCATCGTCCGAAAGTTGAGAGTTTACAAGTTCAAGTTCTTTCAGCGATTCAAGATTTATTGCAGGAAGCAAAATGAGCCCTACAGATTCAAGATGCAGCCGAACCAACGAAGCACAGTTCAAGATATTATGAGGCAGTTCAAAACTGGGAGGTAAACCTGGCGGTGCTCTCCTGTGATCACCGTGAAAGTCAAGGTGTAGCTCCTCCACATTCTTGGTTGCTGCAAAGGCTATCCAAGACTGGTAAGTCTTTCTTTTGCGCGTATTATACTTGAGAGATACATGAAAGCTTTCCATTTTGTTTCCCTCATAATGCTTGATAAACTTGTTCACCATCCCAACAACTTTCTTCTCTCTCTCTTTCTGCATATTGTCGCTGAACTCTATTCTTGGCAGGATTTTCCATAAGTTCCTCCATTTTGGTGACAATATTGCGGTGGTCATGGCATCCTCTGTAGGAAGTTTATCCAAAATTTCCAAAAGGATTTCGGGTGGTAGATTGCTAATAATGTCATTATCTGAGTTTCCAGAGAATCTTATGCGGTTCCCTCGGATATGATCCATTACAGGAAGATCTTTAATCTCTTCAATTTGTGGTCTCCAACTGCTACAAATAAGGGGCATATTGTTAGTCCTTTCGATTTGTTCCACTGCTAAACAAGTAAATAATCCAAGTACAATTGAATAATTTCATGGTAGGTGGTAGTGATATTTTATTTCCAGGGTTGTGATGCAATGTCAAGCCAGTAAAATTAACATCATACTAAATATGTTACAAGTGCAAGAACTTGATTGACATCATCATACTTATTCCATTATAGTTTAGGCATATTATAGTAGGTTGATACTTTACAAGGTGTCCAAGCTTTAATTCTCTTTTTGTATCAATACATGAGATAAGCTGATTCTCATTTCATGTTTGAAACCTCTCCATGTGAGAAAAGTGTAACCAACTAAATTAAACCTTCATAAGTTTGGGTAGTCTGCACACACTCGCACACCTTCATTTCAGGGAATAATATACCCAAGAACACTTTCTCCCTATATGTATTCTCACTTAACAAATTATCGTTAAGAAGTTTGTGATAACTCAAAAATGCCCTTGATGACAGTATATCTGGCTTCTTTATTTTTCTCATTAGTCATTTGACTCATTTCTCAACAAAATCCAAGATAAGGGGTATGATTGTCATTACCAAGTTCTGAGGGTAACTAGTCTAATTTTGCTTAAATCAAGGGGGTGTTTTAGGAAGAACGAACCATGCGAGAAGGAGAGGGAACTTAACAGGGATTTTGTTAAGAATGAAGTTCATACAAACACATCAAATCGACAAAGAATGCACAAATTTTAGGACAGCATGCCAAACTGACCTGTGTCCAATTAGAGGAAAAGGAAGTTGCTGATGCACTTAAAGTTACAAAAAAAAAAAAAAACAAATCTAGCCTTTGGTGATTAGGGCTTGATTCATAAATATAGTATCCAACAACCCTAGATGGCTATAACGGGGCCGCCAGCGCCTCACTTGTATAAGCATCACATCAAGTAACATTCTAAAGAGATCTCCTTCCACCATATCGTTTTAAAGCTATAGATACAGTAAATTTCTCATCTATGGTATAGATTTTTTTTCCTCGGTTTGCATTCAATGGAACTTTTGATAAAAGTTTTACTTCCAATCTCTTATCTCCGAACCTCCCATGATTTTCTATACGTGGCATGAAGGTGCGCTTATGTTGGACACAAGAATGCCAATGTCAAAAATTGAACTGCATGTCCGTGAGAATGCTATAAAATTAGGGGAACATACACTTACTTGTATCGCTCTCTTGGCATCGTCAAATCCCTTCATCTAGTTGAAAAGAAAGACAGCGAGAGAAACTATATCACTTCTAAGAAAACAAAAAGGGTACAATGGAGATTTAGATTGTACATAGGAGGTGATGAATACAGAGGGAGGTAGCCTACTCATTAGCAGGGAATTTCCCTAATTTCGAGAGATTCGCTATTAAGCAGCATTAATTATTGAAAGTATTTGGACAAAATATAACATAAGCATGTTGTTCCTCACTGACGCGTGTTGCACATGTATTGGACTATAAGATGTAGTTTTTATCGCCCTGGGGCTTGGAGGGAGGGAAGGAATTTGGTATGATTTGTAGGAAGTTCCTTAGGAAGGTAACCTCTTTTGTAGTTAAGCTTTTGGAATCTCAATAGGTTATACTAAGATAATGGGCAAAATGTCACGGTGGTGGGGAAGTTGTTGCATGTTATGAGTTAAGCATCTAGTCTTGTATGCTTCTAATTTGCAAACAATAGTGTGTTACAATTGCTTATGCGTTTTTGCTAAATATTTCAATTGGTTGGTTGGTCTCTTTGACATACGCATAAGTGCTTGAGACGACCTTTTGACGCTTTAAATGTTACACCTGGGTGATCCCCTATCTTGCATGCTCTCAAATATATTAGAGGAGAAAATTTACTTATATATATGCAGTTACATAAATTTAATTGCCTGTGTTTTTTACCATTCTGTGTGCAACTGAATTCAACATGATTATAATTGCAATGACCCTTGTCAGGACAACTTAACTCATGCATCCCACGATTAAAAATAGGATTTTTGTATGAGCTAACTCACATAGTTAGCTGCTAAATTATGACATGAGTGTGATCTGTTCTTTTGTAGACTAATTCAAGAAGATAGGTGAAGCACGCTTCGCTGGAAGTAGAGTCTTGATGATTGACAAGATTAGGTGGTGAGTAAATTGGACCCAAGCTTACATGTGATGTACTTAAAGAGCATTAACCAATCAACTCGAGATGACTATTGATTTTCTCAAGTTTGGCTCAGTATGTGATTCCATGTGTGCACGAACTAAGAGCATTGGTTAAGTAACAATTAATTTACGTGATTTCTGTAATTGTAGCCATTGGCTAGAACTTCAATGACAATGTAAATCTAAATTCTAATGCAACATAAAGTAGATTCTCTAGATCTTGTTACACTAAGATAACACATTAATTAACTTGTCTTCAAAGTCAAAGATTTGTGTACTAATCAGTATAAATCTCATTGCTTCTTGTAACTCCTCACGAATTAACTACCAGTAGTATTGAACACTTCAGATTTTATACTCAATTCTCCAAAAGAGTTTTATTGAGAAGTCAATTCATATGAGGTGTTCGATATATGAAAGTCAGTTGTTACCCAATTAAGCGCTCACCATTGTAGCAGCACAAAAATTATCCTGGTTATATTCTTGAAATAATGCTTTTCTTTTTAAATCTGCAGTAAAAGTATATGTGCAATTCCAATTGATTAAAGAATATAGTTCATGCTATTGTTTAAAAATCTTCAAGATAGCGTAGTAGGTATACACTTTCTTATCTTTAGCCATGATTTACCTTGATTTAGGGATGTCATGTACATGATCCGCACTAATTGAGAGTAGACTTTATTTGTATTCATTGCAAGTAGATATTTTATGTACATTTGGTTGTTTTTTCTTTTTCTAATAGGTTTTTAATGTACATTTTTTTTTTGAACCCTGTTCTCAGATTTAGTAAAATTTGATTCATTAAAAGTCGCAATTTAATACTGCCGCAACTTAATACTTTTCCAACTGCTTGAAGCTATGAAGTAAACTCTTAATTGAAGGCATCGTGGTAGAGTAGGCATTTTCCATCTAACAAAACATTGCCCTAACCTTTTGCATTTGCTTAAATGTTAGAGGAGACAGACCGGCTGATCAGTAGCAAAATGGTTCTTTGTAGTTACATTTCAGGTTAGGTAAGTTATGGTGTTATTATTAAAAGGAGAGCTTTTTAAACTGCAACTTTTGAGATATTAATATACATCACTTTGCTAAAAATGATCTGAACCCACGGAAAGGGAAAGGGAGAGAATGGATGAACTGTCTGCTGTAAATTACTGCTTTATATCCTACTGAAGAATGACATTACTACCCTGCCTAGATACTCGGGGCCCCCCTTAAGCTGGAGCATAATTATAAATCATGCGTTGTTGCTTGTTACTTAGCTCTACGAGACTTTAAAACTGATGCCAAGGAAAGTGGGTTCGTACCTACGTGGAGGTGCCACAAAGGCTGCAGTCCGAGTCAGCTTCCAAGTATGCAAAGTGAGAGACAGCAAGGACGGAGTAAGGGCTGAGAGCAAGGCTTCCTAGACAGGCCATGAGGAGTGGCAGTGCTGGGGAGACGAAGCTGAGACGAATAGGGCCGGCAGTCGACAGTCCAAGTCAAGGTCTGAAGTTATGTCTAATTTTGTGTTTCTCCCTCTAGAATCCAAGAGCTCTCAAATTCTACAGTGAAAGTGATTTTGTGAGAAATGAGCAAAAGTCCCCTTTTGAGTCATAAAGTTCACTATTTATAGGAAACAGTGTACTTATGTCATAAAGTGCCACATGTCATTCCCTGGGAGTGACACGTCACCAGGGGTCCCAAAATGCCGGTTCTCTGTTGGACTGCGGTTCCCAAATTCGCGTTGTCTGCCCTGCACAGCGTCGCTCTACCTGTTTGAGAAGACATGATCAGAGTAAGCCCGTTTTCCCAGCCACTGATCCAAGCTCTTACTGAATCCCACAAGATGTGTCAAGAGACACGCAGAGAACCTGACAGCGGTGAGGGTTGTCCCTGTAGCCAACTGTCAGGCGGACTAGGCGCGATGCCCTCCGAGGACCTGCTCCCGTCCCGGAGTGACCCGGGGGTCATTGTCCTGGTGGTGTCGACGATCAATGGTAACATGAGTGGACATGCTCGCAGCTCAGTGCTCAGAGTCTGTGGCGAGGGGTCCTCGTGCCGGAGCCCCCCGTGACTATGACGGCAATGGTTTTAAGGTAGCGAGCCCATCCCGTGGCGGCGATGATTATAAGGTTGTGAGTTCATCCCGCTGCGAGGGGTCCTCGCGCCAGAGCCCCCCGTGATTGTGACGGCGATGGCTTTAAGGTTGTGAGCCCATCCCGTGGCGGCGATAACTATAAGGTTGTGAGTTCATCCCACTGCGAGGGGTCCTCGTGCCGGAGCCCCCCGTGATTGTGACAGCGATGGCTTTAAGGTTGTGAGCCTATCCCGTGGCGGCGATGACTATAAGGTTGTAAGTTCTTCCCGCTGTGAGGGTTCTTCGTGCCGGAGCCCCCCGTGATTGTGCCGGCGATGGCTTTAAGGTTGTGAGCCAATCCCATGGCTGTGATGACTATAAGGTTGTGAGTTCATCTCGCTGCGAGGGGTCCTCGTGTCGGAGCCCCCCGTGATTGTGACGACGATGGCTTTAAGGTGTGAGCCGATCCCGTGGCGTCGATGACTATAAGGTTGTGAGTTCATCCCGCTGCGAGGGGTCCTCGTGCCGAAGCACTACGAACGGAGCCCCCAGGAAGCATGTAACATGATTGTGGTGCATGGGCGCGGTGCCTACAGCACGAGACATTGATTGTGGCGCATGGGCGCGATGCCAACGGCATGAGACAATACCTGGTGCCGGGGGCACATGTTATGAAAGCAGCGCGGTGACGCGGCGACGAGTGTCGCGAAGACAACACTTGGTGCCGGGGCACGTATCATGGAAGCAGCGCATGGGCGCGGCGACGTACATCGCAGAGACAATACCTGGTGCCGGGGCACGTATCATGGAAGTGGCGCACAAGCGCAGCGACGAGCTTTGCGGAGACAACACTTGGTGTCGGGGCACGTGTTATGAAAGTGGTGCATGGGCACGGTAACGAACATCGCGGAGACAATACCTGGTGTCGTGGGCACCTGTCATGGAAGTGGCGCACGGGTGAGGCGACGAGCGTCGCAGAGACATTACCTGGTGCCGTGGGCACCTATCATGGAAGTGGAGCACCGGCGCGGCGACGAGGGTCGCGGAGACAACACTTGGTGCCGAGGCACGAGTTATGAAAGTGGCGCACGGGCGCGGCGACGAGCGTCGCGGAGACAACACTTGGTGCCGGGGCACGTATCATGGAGGTGGTGCACGGGCGCGGCGACGAACGTTGCGGAGACGGCCACGGGCGCGCGTCGGGTGTCTTGAAGATGGGATGTGAGTTGAGTGTACCTGTGATAACAAAATAATGCATGCAACATTTAGTAATGACAAAGTTGGGAGTGATGGTATGCGGTCGTCGGAGACGGGTCATTCGGCAGTAGCGCGCGACTTTGGGCGATGGGCATCACGAGAGTGGTGTGCGGGTCACGGACGACGAACGTCAGGTTCATGTACGAACGTCCGTAAACATCGCAGAGGTGCAAAGACTCGAGAAAACAAGTGCGCGCAGGAGGGGAGGCCATAGGCCAAAAATTGGGGGAAGGCCGAGGCCTCCACCCCTAAGGAGGCAGAGGCCAACCCCTTGGGGAGGCCGAGGCCGACCCTAGGGGGTGGCCAAGGCCAATGGCCAACTCCCATGAAGGGAGGCCAAGGCCACTCCCCCTTTCGGTGAACTTCGGTCCCGCCGACGGTAGGTGTTTTGATGGGCAATGACAAATCCAAAAGTTGCATTATGACGAGCGTGTCGATGTGAATCGTACCTACGTGACGAACAAGGTGCCAAAGTCACATATGAAACGTACGAAATAAAAAAAAGTGCGAAAGGGGGTTTGCACAAAGGGGTGAACCACCGGGGAAAATGGCCGAGGCCAACCCCTCATGGAAGCTGAGGCCGACCCCCTAAGCATGGGGAAGGCCGAGGCCGACCCCCCTGGGGTTGGCCAAGACCATTTGCCCCTTGACCCCGTTGCTCCAAATGCCCCGTCGACTGATGTTTTTGATGAAAAGGTGTTCGGGTGGTCTCGGTGTGACGAACGTGCTAGCGTGAGTAACGTTAACGTGAAATAATCGGTGCCTAAGTCGCGCACGAAGCGCGCGAAGCGAGAAACACATGTGACTTGGGCGCGTGCACTTTGATCGGTTCGATGCGTTGGAAAATTGATTGTTGACAATGTCGACGTGTTCGCGTGAAATGGGACCCCTAGTGGGCCCTTGAGTATGACCAGAATTGGGAACAAACTCTGTGCAAAGTTTCCTCCCGTTGATGGCGGTTGATAAAGGAATCCATGATCATAATTTCCAAATAGAAACATCTGAGGGGTAATCCAGATAACCAGCTGTCTGGGTGACCTTCTCTTGAAGCTTTGCTCTCGCAAAGTAATAGTCCACCTGTGATTTGTTTTCATGATCACATGATTCAAAAGAATGTACAGTAGCAGGACTCTCATGGATTAGACTTTATAAGAGATAAGAGATAAGACCTCAAAGCGAAGCTCTCTCACTAATTGTCTGATAACTAGCCCGTACAAATAGCGCTAGCCATTGGTGTCTCCAATGGTCTGGACTGCAACATTCCTTATTTTGGCAAGTTTAGACTTATTTTCTCAGAGTAAGTATAAAAGCCCAGTAAATGAACAAGCTACCTCAACTCACAGAAAGTGCTTCAACTTACACAAATTTTATTCCATATACTGATATGTCGTACGAGATTGAATTGATGTAGTACATGTCGTATTGTCTTTCTTAATTTGTTGCATAATAGCACAATTTATTGTGCAGGATAGGGAGGGCCGGGTTAGCATTGAAGGTCTGAAAGCGCTTATGAAGATGGGGAAAGGAGTGGAAGGGCTTATACTGTGGTGTGTCGGATTAGAGAAGGAGGTCGTCGAGTCAAAGAACCCTAGCATCAAAAACCTACGGATATGACTCAGGCATAAAGCCTATGGATATGACAATGCTAATGTATTACATATTCTAACACGATTTACAAATAATTTTTCTCTCTCTTTTTTTTGGGTTTTGATCAGTTGAAACTTGGCATTCAGGGCACAAGAGCTTCTGAAATGGTGATTGGATTTACAGTAGAGGAACAAGTAGTTGAGGTAAGTGTGTCAATTCCTTAGTTAAAAAATGGCTTCAGCTTCCTGCTTTTTAGTTTCTTGCTGCAACGAACCTGTTGGTTTGCCAGTTGGGGTGCTTATCGGTTCAGTTGTGCCCTTAGAGAGAGAGTGGTCACCTGCGTCTTGGAGGTCAGCTGCTTTAGGCAGTTCTGCCATTTCAGGTAACTAATGCAGGAAGTTCTTCCTGGCCGAGATCGAGTAGAAAATGTTGGGTGGTCCATGACCAATGGTCCCGACCATCCAGGATTGCTGGATATATTGCTAGATGTACATCTGGGCTCAGTTTCTGTCACATCAAACCCCCCTCATCGACGGTCCTCGGTAGTTGGGACCAACAGCCCAGTACCAAGTAATATATTTGTTCAAAAATGAGGAACTGCAACCATGGGATCCTCTTGGGCAGACATGGATACGTTGCACTCAATTCTAAACATACCTCTAGCCCAGTTTGTTTGGAGACATAATGATGTGCCTGTAGTTGAATGTATTTCGACTAAATACAGAGACCCTAATTACAGTTTTTTGTAGGTTTACGAAGGCAAGCGAGAATAATCTGGAAGTAACGCATGTGCCAAAGGAGAGAGAGTACACTGCAACTAGAATACTATGCATGTGGCATCTAATGATATGTACTGGGGAAGGCTGAACAAAGTTTGACAAGGATAAATAGTTTGTGTTTATTGGGCGTATCGTGTTCGTTACAGGAAATGGAGGAAGTAGTCGATTTGTTGACTGTTATATAGAGATAATTCCTTATACAAAGTACATGGAGACTGCCTCTAGGAGGTATAGGCAAAGAATAAAAAACTTAAAAACCACAACGGATATCTACATAATCTTAAATTTAGGGAAGAAAAGAGTTCTATTTCTTAATTTTGGCATCGAAGCCACTCTAGTACTAGATTCAACGAGAATGAGTAACAAATGCTGTCATATTGAAGAAAAAGGAAACCGAAATTCATACATTCCTAGAAACAATTGTCAGTGAGTTATGAGTTTGAGCTTTTCTTAGGGAATACGCTCGATGGAAGGATTACATTCAACTGGTTTCACCACATTCCAGCATTGTTGTGGATTATATTCAACTAGTTTCACCATATTCCAGCATTGTTGTGGAACCCTGTTTTGGTCCTAAGGAACATCAGAAGCATTATGAAGTGTATCCAAAATGATTGGCTGATCTAGTCTTCTGTTGTTGCCTAGATGTCCCTGTTTGGCCGATTTTGGCTGGTTTATCTTATGCGATAATCCTATGTTTCTTCACTTTGTTTATAGTTTTGTATTGATTATGCTTTTTCCATGGAAGGAAGAAGAAAGAGTTGAAGAAACTTGGAGGAGTATGAGGTACTTACAATCATTTCCTAAACCTTTACCCCCAATAATCTTACTTCAACCCCATCTATAGCTGCTTTCGCTATTTATTGATGCATGGGTAAGGTTTTCTGTTCCTGGCTTGGTACTGTAAGAATGCATATCTGGGGTAGCTTTACTGCATTCATCCTAACTGCTCAAGGTGCTACACTAATCCAGTTCTTTTCTCACATTTCTCACTACATTTATCCATGATAGTTTCTGTCTACCCTTGCCTATTTGCCGACCTGCGAGTCCCCTTCGCTTTGGCCCTGGGTGCATCAAACGGGCTAACGGTGATAGAGTTGACCCTCTAATAATAAATATTGAATTAATTAATATTCCTTAATGATCGATGATTTTCTAGTGGAATTTACAACGTTCCATGCTGTATAGTTAATTAGTTGTGAAGAAAAATAATGAAGTACTATTTATTCTAGGAGGGAAATTATCCGTATACATGTTCACATATGCTAAATGCTGCTCATTTGTTTTACATCACAAAACTTTTCTTACTTGGTTTAGTCTCCAAGTCAATTAATTGCACATCAAAAAACTTGCTGGTGTACTAACATGATTATCTCTAGGTTTAAAAAATATGGTTGTACAAATTATGATTTGCTTGTCCATCTCAGGCTGGTGCAAGGAAAATTAAGATGTTAGCAAGCACAAGAAGGTCATCGTACTATAATTCAAACAGATATTAGAAGTTTTATTATGTCTTAGGTAGACCAATATTACATCTTCTTTGAAGTGTTATTCGTGAAAAAGATTGGTATTTAGTGTATGAATGTATGTGTGTGGGTGCGAGCACGCGCACGCTCGCACCCGTGTAACACTTCTAAAACTTAATTTCCATCATCATAAGTGTCAGAGGGTCCAGTTGAATAAGATTATAAGAATATGAAAAGAAATGGGTGAGGCCATCTTATTTACATTTAGGGAGTATCGACTAATATTCATGGTCGTGAATTGTGAAGAGTAAAAAAGGTCGCACTAATGGCCCCATCCAAGAACATGGTCTAGCCGCAAAAAAATTATTGAAAGATTGTGGCCAAGGTACAAATGCTCGGATGAGCTGGGAGGTAGTTTAACTGGTTTGCATAGCTTTCTTGTGGTCATGTGTCTGGTGGTTCTTTGCATTGAGAAAATGACAAATCTATCACGGACTTGACCTAAACCTTGATCCTTCTTATCAAGGAAAATATGCTCGGATCATTAGCTTTGTTCATGATCTAGCATAGGAGGCTTCATTCACAATCTGGAATGGGCTTTATTGGGGATTGTTCATCAGTTCATGAATGGAAAGCTGAACGGTGTTTGATCGGCAATTCTCTTGCCAAGGTCATTGCTGGTAAGAGTTTACATCCCCTCCTGTACAAGTTGAGCATGAGCAAAATCTATTGGTAGTGTACTCTTGTGATGTTTTCTGTCATACAATTCAATTGCATAATGTGAATTCTTTTACTCCTCTCTTGCCTTTCTTCTGTTCTCTTTTCTTCTTGAACTTTAATCCAAAAACTTCATCACACAAGTTACACTCGTGTTACATTTCTTTAATGAAGTCGTCACTGGATGGAAAATTAGGATAGGCAGCCTCACTAACCATTTCAAGCACTGGACTGCTCCTTCCAGTTCTTACCTTCGCAGATATATTCCTTGCCTCACCTCTTGAACCATTAGAAAGGCTGCCACATTTCTTGAAAAATCGGCCAGATGGAGCTCTACAAACAGCATAAAGTTCTAAAACACAGATTCGTGATGATGTGGTATGGTTGGTCTGTCATAGTTGAGGGTTATGGTTGTGAAAGGGTTCTAGTAATTAAGAGTAAAGATTTTGTTGACCACAGCCTTAAAATTCAGATATATACCTTTCTGTAAGGTTGTAGTAGTAGTCATCTGATCCTTTTGGTTATGATACTCTCTTGTGACTAAGAAAACAAACTTTATGATTATCTATATATCAAGAGGGAAACAAGCCCATAAAACATGGAGAGAATACTTGAATGCGTAGAACCAGTTTCTATGCTGCACTGGAGTCCCTAGTTAGCCTGATTAATCTTGCAAAGTTATGCTTGCAACTAATTTGTGCATTTTTTTCGTAGTCATGAGGCCCCGTCCCCGAAAAAAGAAGAAGATAAGATTATGTTCGTTAAATAAGGGCTACAAATGCTATATTGAAAATATGATAGAGCTTTAGTATATCAATAAGGTAGAGTTAAGAATGTTTAGTTATAATTCTGAAATTATACAACGCTTACTAATTTAGCCCTTATTAATCTTGAGAATTTAGTTAAATTAAAAAATTTGATGCTATTAAAGAAGAATGTCTATAATTTGTATATTACAAGGCTTTAATTACGCCTATTCTTCAAGGTTAGTATATAATTACAGTCAAATATATTAAGTTTGGAAGGTGAATACTCTGTGGCATAAAGTATCAAACACTGTTTCAGCTGTGTTTATCTCTTATTGATCCGTTGAAATAGTGTATTTTTTGGCACACGTCGTCACATAGTTTTTCTCAAATACCAATATAGTCCTTCTGCAGTAGAGATACTTGTACTAAACCCTCTAAACCCATATTCTCTTGCACCAAAATTGATACCTTCAGCCCTTAATTTCGTGAAAATTTATTACCTCCAAAGCTCTCACCACCCCGAATGTTCCATTGGCAAAATCGAAAAATCCTATCCAAATCAAACTAACCGAAGGAATCAAATTGACTTTAACTTCACTTTGATTCATTTATGAGATTCCTTGTCTCGACAATGCAAGGATTATGGTGGTAAAATTGGTTGAGTGGGATCTTAATGGTGGGGTGATGGTGCCAGGGGCAACTGCCCGGTGGTATGGCGGAGGTAGACAGTGGTGCATAGATTTCTTTGTGGTGGGTTCAGTACATAAGAATAGGCCGTGGGGCGAAGGGCAATGGTAAAGTGGACTGCGATGGCATTTGGCCGGAGGTGACGGCTAAGGTGACGAGAAATGGTGATGGCAGCGTTAGGAAGGTGGTGATGGCGGGGGCGTTGGGATGTGATGGCAGCATAGGGGAGGTGGTGACAGAAGGGTGCATTTGTATGTGTAAAATCTGATATAAAATCATCAACGGGTGTAAAATCTGGTTGTATGCCCGAATATGTGTGTGGAACCGAGGAAGAGAAGAAAATGTGAAATGGCAGTGCCCATTCCAACATCCACCACCGAGCCGACCACCACTACCCACCAACCCACCACTCCACCGTCACACTCAAACCAACACCGATGAAGACCTTCAATAACATCCGCTAAAGCCATGGACGTCGACCTTGAAGCTAACGTCGTTGGTACGCCTTTCGATCGAAGTCGGTTATGCCATTAGCAATTGTGGGGGTTGGTGCTTGGAGGTAGGGGATAACTAGCAAATATGCGGAGGGGGGGGGGGGGGGGTGGTTGAAGGTGGGTATAGGGTAGTTTCATAGGCGGAGAATGATTCTTTATGGCGAATGAAGGTCGAAAAATGCATATGGGTTGAAGGAGGTTTGACGTCGTTTCTTAAATACCCTTTATTATTACTAGCTAAAACCTTGTGCTTGCACACGAGTATAATCATGTCCAACCTTTGATCAAACTACATTACATAGGGATGTCATAATAATAAAATAGTAAAAGTACTCAAACCTAGAAGTAAAATTTGCAAAATGTTAAGCTATTAATATGTACAAAAAGTGTAGCAGACCTTAGTTCTTCATCATTTTCAAATTCCTTTTGCTAATTCTTGAACTATATGTCCTTGTGCAATAGCTTCTTCTCCGCATTCCTGTTCAATATTGTAGGTCTAATTAGTAGATGTCCTAGATAAATGCTAATCATGTATGAAATGACTTTATAATGTTTCTACTCCTACTTACGCTTCTTATTTCTCGTTATGAAACCTGTGCCATGCATGCACACATTCTCCTCCCAATTCAACCTTAGTACCCATGCCACAGATGTAGGATATGCATTTTCATATTCGTTTCTTGCTGCCCAGCTATGAATGAATACATCTCGTCTTGCAGCAGCAACTCCACGTACTCTTGTAACATGTCATCTCCATAATTCCACAACCACTAAGATTTTAAACACATAAGACGTCAATTAAGTTAAAATATGGAAGACGTGTTGGTATTAAATGGACCCGATGCTTCAAGTTTCGTAGTTGGG
Organism: Escallonia herrerae; assembly: GCA_033070095.1. Taxonomy (NCBI): domain Eukaryota; kingdom Viridiplantae; phylum Streptophyta; class Magnoliopsida; order Escalloniales; family Escalloniaceae; genus Escallonia; species Escallonia herrerae. The sequence goes on along the minus strand of JAVXUP010002516.1, from coordinate 69,271 downwards.
ATGCTGGACACTGTAAAATATTATGCTCGGCTTGCTTATTTGAGAGAATGAGTTGCTTACTTCCGCATGAATCAGACACTACAATGTGCAGTTTGTACTTATTTTAAGAACACCAACAACGATTAGTCAGCAAATACATTAACTCACATACCATAAATACCCAATGTCTAATACAAATACGGGCATAACTTGTACTTCTTTTCCGGTGCAAGTACCGCATATCGTCCGACCATCTTAGTACTTCACCTTGTTCAGACGTGTCACACACGAATCATATCAAAGATTCCCCATGTCAATAAATTCGATACTTGCCGTTATGCAAAGTTTTTGACCTACAAAGGTATGCTTTTTCATTAGTAAATATTGTAAAATTGAGAAATGAAATATGCCAACTTTAGTAAATTGCATTACATTTGTCCTTGGTGCCAAATCCCGCAATCTCTGAGCTTGAAATCATCAATCAGCGTGCTACACATAAGTCATTTGTTCCTATTCTAGTGTACCAATTGTTTTGCACGTTCATCTTCACGAAACCTTCACACCACATTCATTTTGTCGCTGATGTATAACTAAAGTGAGGAATAAATTCAATACAGAAAATTTCATGTAAACCAAAATTTTTCCTACCACTTGTTGATCAAGTCGCAGCTTCATGTTTGATGTTGATATACAGGTTGTTAAAGCTGCTAGACAATAGACTTAATCCTACATATATTCAATGGTTATAGTGCATATTTTTGTAGATCCTAAATTTATGCTAGAGCAAAAGTGACTATGCATATACCTTTGCACTCTTTAACATACACACTCGTGACAATCAATGTGATGTCGTTCGCTACATTCTCAAACACGTTCCTCCCCTCTACAGTTGCAAGTTTGCCCCAGAAAGTAAGTCTAATTGCAGTCATACTTTTTATTTTCAAGACAAACTTAGCTCAGAAGTTGTCGTAAAACTTTATGGGATTCATAAAATAAACAACTCAATAAAAAGAAGAGTAATTTAAGGAACGAACCTCGAATTAATGAGCACAATATCTCTCTTTGGTGTATCATGTGTAATTTGGCATTCCGTGACAGATACCACTAAACCGATAACATCTACAAATGTAGACAGCCGTGTTAGTATCTCTGCTTTTATATTTGATAATACGATGTAGTATTAAAAATTCATCGCGACGTACCTATCAAGGTGCAATCCCGCTTAACAATTGACCTAAGTCAAGTAATTCAATAAGAAAAACTCGTGAAGTGCTATTGTATCGCAATGATCAAGAATGCGCTCAACAATGGTGACCTCCATAAGTTATAAATGATACTTATGAGGTACCAAGGTGTATCTTGAATTAGCATGATATATTTGAACTCCTTTCTGACAATAAATTTTGCCCTCATTAAGATGTTCATCAAAATAATTCACTTCACTTGTAACTACCATCACCCTAATGTATTGAATGTCTGAGTATGATTATTCAAAAAAACTGTTAAATGATTTACTTTAATGGTGTTCACCTGTTCATCAACAAATAACACCTTGAAGTTCATGTACGCCTGATTTCGTTGATCGTGCCATGAAGAATAATCATCCTGACCGGTCGAGCCTTCACATTTCATTTTAATCCAAGTGGATTAAGAAATGTGAAAGGTGTACATCTGGTGAGTCCTCCTGTTATTTTGTTTTCCAAAATAACAAGAACATTGAACATGACATTATTGTTAGTATTGGTGAACATAAACACACGGGGAAGATAAAATGAATAAAATAGTCAAACACGTCCATGGAGCTAAGTATTACATTAAATTCAGCAAAATATAGAAAGAAGTTTAGTTGACATATACATATATCATCGACCAAATTGGTTTAGCAGAAAGAGATCACAAGCTTAGGGGAAGTGATGTTTGTTCGGCAGTAGGTAGGTGACAAAATAATACGAGGGATTAGAGCAGTGTTGCCACAGTTTGAACCTATTTTTCTAACGATGAGATGCGTTCCATTACACAATCCTATGGACTGATTGAGGTTTCGCAGAAGTATCAATTGTGCACCTTCTTTGAGTTCTAAAGAATGACCTGGATAAAGAGATTGTGTGCAACACTTATGTTGGATTTAGGTTTTGGTCTAAATCAGTGGTCTCGTGCTCATACAATGTATCCGCACTTAATTAGGTTCTACTTTCTCCAGGAATCATAGACAATATTTTTCCATTCAGTTCATCTACATCAATATTCTTTGGTCAGGATACCACGCTTTTTTAGATAATCACAATCACAATACCGTGACCCAAAATCTGGATAAGTTGCATTTATGAGTTGGCATACTGCATTTTGGTCATTTTGAATCAAAACTTATTCGGGATGCATATCCAATTCGTCTCACCTCCATCAAGAAGTTCGTGGCAATTTTCTATCACCTATTTTCATCGCCCAATTGGCAAACTCAGATAACTCATTCCTAGACTCCTCGGAGCGTGTCTATCCCATGACGCACATATTCGTTCGTAGATGCATCGCAAGACAATGGTTCCAAATTGTTGATTCGATCAATGAAGCTGTCACTGTGGCTTGACGTCCACTTGTTCAAACAAGTGGCAGCGTTTGCCTAAAATCACCTTTAAGTACAACTAACGTTTCTCCAAAAATATGCTCGCACGAGCCTGAGTCGCTTCCCTGTAGAATATCTTTTAAAGTACGATCAACAACCTCAAATCCATAGCGATGCATCATTGGTGCCTCATCCCATATGATCAACGATGCTTCTCTTATTAAACTTGCAAGTTCACTTTCGCGAATGATTGGGCAACATAAGAATTCATCAAGAGATGAACTTTGAAGAAGCCATGTAGAGTTTTTCCATTTGGTAGTAGAAGCGCAACTTTTCCCGGCTTCGCCACTACCATGGACAAAGAATAACCCACATGTCTTGTCTTCATATGCCTCCATTACTGCACCAAAAATTGAGCATTGTTCAGTATTTAAAGTGGAAAACAATGTCTCAAATAGGTGGCGTTCTTCCAGGTATCATAGTCTAGAGCTTATCTAATAAGTCTGTTCGTTACTAAGTTAAAAGCTTGTGCATCAGGCAGAGACATAAGTGGGAACTCTCTTAGGGATCTAGCGATCCTATTTAGTATGAACTCAATCTCCACCGGTCCCAATTTTTTTTTGTTCTTCGTCTCCAACACGAATATTGATATTTCCCATTTCACGCCACATATTGTAGATCAAATCATCCGTGAGATCTCTCCGATGGCGCTCCTAATGCTCTATTGGATTTGTGACTTGACAAAACATTAACATCGTACAATATAAGATACAATATAAGTTACAAAGTTTTCTTGCAAATGCCCATGTTGTTGCCTTAGACAATCCATCGTACCACTTGTTGTCATCATCTAGTAACCCATTTTTGCGCAAGCTGATGTGGACCCCATTAACAGTTGTGATGTCGTCCCAGTATGCACAACCTCGAACCTTGTGCAAAAGCATTCTAAGTTAGTACTGCTCGCCAGAGTTTGGGTGTGCGTAAGAAAGTCGACCAAGACAGTATTTATTTATTTATTTATTTTCCCATCTTTTTCTATTACCCTCTGTTTTTCACGTCCACTCAGATGGGAAATCCATGTAAGTCAAGGCCTTCGCCTCTGGATATCTTTTGTTAGCTTCAAACCACTTTGTTAACATGGTATCTTGTACGTCCGGATGATTAATGACTTGGTAAAGATGATCGTTGTTATCAAATGTCATGAATTATTGGTTTGGGAGATGGTATTGAAATCACATAATAGCTGGGTATTGTTTTTGTTTCTCAAACTCGAATATTCTTCAACATACTTCAATTGCTGACATGTACTGACAATCTAAATAATACTTTACCTCATCTACAATGCCACCTTGTCGTTTTCTTCCACCGTCTTGAATCGTAGCATTATCTTGAACGAGCGTTGTTGCATGATCATGAGCTTTAGTAACATATTTAAACAAACATGTCCCCACCTTCTCCTCAACGCTCGACATTTATATGCACATAAAAACAGACAATGCAATCGCAATTATACGGGACAATGCCTGGCAAGCTCTACTATGATCATATTTATAAGTAAGCATCTCTTGAGAAACGAAAGAAGACTTCCATCTCCACGTTTAACTCAGAATACGAGGCATTACTAATTACAGAGATGGTGCGATTTGATTCTTTTTTTATTGCTCTCAGTCTTACGAAAAAGACATAATTCCGGATCGCGATAGAAAGAAATTTTTTGAAATAAATCTACACTCGCTGAAGATAAACTTTGGAAGCAAGAGTTGACGGGATGACCCATGTATTGTTTACTATGTGTCCACTTATTACAACCTTCCTTCCATCATTCCTATGTCTGTACGATACAAATCCATTTTCTTCTATTGTCGTCTCATAACGAAATCTCTTTGGGTAGTTCTTTGAGCATCTGTCGTTGACCATGCACAGAGCGTTTGGATTTATAGCGCCACAAGGGCCATGTATCATGCATTGAACAACAATTTCATATGCTAGTGGGTTGGTATTTTATCAGTATTTTAACACATGATATCATCAATGTCTTCAACGGACATTATCAGTATGTTGGGAACTCTGTGACAGAAATATCTTTTTACACGCACAAATTGTGTCAACATATGTAGTTTATAGACTATATACATTCCGAAGGAAGGTTGTAATAAAGGGACGGTGGGCTTAAAGTACCTACAATTACTGTCCCGAATATCTTTTTCTCCTTCAAATAATCCATTAGTTGTTTTATTCTAAAAACTTTGGCAACTATATCAAGTCTATCTCTTGCGCGCTGACCTTCTATTCATCCAAGGTCCCGCTACATCTGTGGCCGGCTAGAATTGGTTGTGAATGTAATAAAAAGATCTGGATATCCCAGAGTTTTGCATATTGCCATCACATCTCAGTAATGCCGCACCATGTTTCGTGGACCACCATAGAATGAAGATGGTAGAATGAATCTCTGTCCTACGACTGCTGCTTCAACATCTTCAACAAAAATTGCAACCTCTGCACCCTAATATAAGTCAGCCTATAACTCCCGATGAATCCTAATATAAAACAATCTCCTATGTTCAATTGATGCATAGCAATCAACAAAAAAAAATTGCTGGAACAACGGTCCCCCTTGGAGAAGCGTCTTCACTTCACGTTCTCTGTGTTGCAGTCGAAAAGCATGAAACTCGCTCATCGACACCCATTCTCATGTGGTGCTTGTTTCAGAAGTCCGCGGTATACCCGTACGCCAACTATTTGTGCCATACGGAAATAATAATAGGTACTGCAAAGGCATGTAAGATGGATGTGCTTCATTAATGCGCCTCAGCGTCCCTTTGCTTTTATAGACGATAACTTCACAATGTGATACAGATCCACTATCGCCACCTATAATTAGTGCTGCAACTTCTGCAGCTGTCGGTGTCGCTTATTGTCTTTCACCTCTAGAGTGTATGAGCCGAACATGAAAATTTGGTACATTGTGTTGACTCATCACATCTCAAACACTTCAAAACACTTTTAAGTGTGGATTAATCTCAATCAACATTGTTTGTAATCCATCAAACGTGACCTCATCGGCTCTCGAATTGTCCACACCTCTATTATTTACTACACTCAAATGATTATGTAGCTCATGTTCAGTATCATAAATGTAGAATTGAACAAATTTAGGTCTTTGACCATCTGGTGGAATCAATGATCCGATCCTATTATAGTTCTCACTGCTAATCCTAAATGCGTATGGGCCCCGCCATCTAAAACCAAGTGATTTACTTTCCCTCCCATTGATACGAATGACAGCATATAATTATAAGCCCTTACCTTTTCCATAAAAGTTGGATTACGAAATTGAGCAGACAAAAACTCAAGTGTTGCCGGTAACAAAGGTAATTTCACTTACTCACCTTGACAGCACAATAAGAGTGACGGATTAGTCAAGGTGCTTTGAGTTGTTTTTTCTTGAATCTACATGAGTGCGTGACACGCAGAACATGTAGAGTATCTCTGAGTAAACACTGAGCGCTTCGTGACTTGCCATCTTCTAGAACGCGTCGCTAAGGTTACTACAAATTAGTCTAAATTTACGCTTTAGAATTTTCACCGTAAGTTGAAATTAAATTCATTTTTACTCCACTCTAGTTTTTTGAAAAAATATTGGGTGGGTATGGGTGATAAGAGGTGGTAAGGAAAAAAAATGTTCGTATTCTTTTTTAGGGTGTGTGTGCGTGCACGCGCGCACATGTGGTGGGTTTATTATTATTTTTGTTTTATTTATGTTGTATAGTGGACGGTGGGCTAGGGCGAGTGACAGTTCATAAACCCACCGATTGATCGCAAATTTTGGTAAAAATTGTGATTTGAACTGGCATTACAATGATTATATGTGTGGTACTTTCCTATAACATATATTTGTGCATTGCGTGAGAGGAACAAATGATATGACGAAAAAAAATCAGGATTTATTTATAAAAAATGCTAGTTGGTGGAGCAAAATTGGAGTTGTCCACTGAAGTTGTCTCCTCCGTGCAGTTGTGATGTGGCATAATGTCATCACCACCTTGCATTTCCATATATTGTTGAGCATTCGGGCCTAAATCATAAAAAAGTTAAAGTTAACAACTTTCGGTTTAACAACGAAAAGCGCAAAGAATTGCAGTTCATCGCTCAATAATGTTAACAAATCTACGCTTAGTTTTATTTCTTTGTTGTTTTGAAATTACCATTTGAAACCCGAGCAATTCCTTGCATGGTTGTTGCACTTTGATACTTTACATGTTGTATAATTTGTTCCGAATTTCCACTTGGAGACAAACATGCCCGGTTGGCAGATGACACTGTCTGCAATTGGGGGACATTAATATGAGCTTGGCATGCTCGTTTTGCACGTAAGAGAGAGACATGCAAATTCCTTGCTTGTCTCTCTATTTCCATCATTGATGCCCTAATTATTGGTTGCCCAGGGTCTTCATTTTGCTGAAGCAGCAATTGTCTCCTTCTTAATTTTGTTAACTTGCTCCTAAGTATCCAGTCCTCTCTCAATGCATCCATTTTGATATAAGAGTGCACATAAGAATTTATTTTAGTTCTTATTATTTTTATTTTTAAAGTAAATGATAGCTATTTGTTAGAGCGGGAAAGGATGTTATTAGGACAAAATATTTTTTCGCTAATTCATTTGTACGTATTTAATACACCTTTTAAAATAGTTGTTCACATTACATCATATGTTCTTATCAAGAAGATAGATGATCATAAAACTTTGCATTATCTACTTTTTTTCCCATTCCTTGCTAGTGGGTACCTATAGTTAACACAGTGCATTTCTTTGTATATATTTATCTTGAAAAGTAGTCATGCTATCTTTCGGTAACAGACGTTGTATCAAGTTTGTCTTTTTCATTGCAAAAAGATTCTCGTGACCATGATGAGTCACTATCTGTGTTTGGAAGGCAAGGAATGTGCCAACCAAATCCAAATAATGAGTTTTTTGCATAGTGCATAGGAATTTGGTTTGACGACCTAATGTATTTGGTCCTAAGTATCATATCCTCTCCGACTACATCCATTCTGATATAAGAGTACATATAAGAATTTTTTTTTATTCTTGTTATTTTTTTAAGTAAATGACAATGCCATGTGAGGCCATTTTTTCTGTAATAGCGATGATCATAAAACTTTGCATTAACAACCCCCCCCCCCCCCCCCCCTCTTTTTTCATTCCTTGCTAGTGTGCACCTATACTTGACACAGTGCAATTTCAACAACAAAGGAATGCACATTTTGCATTTTGATGAGAATTATGTTTAAGAAACCAAAAAGTGCATATTGAAACTTATTTGTGTAGTAAAGTGATTTTTTGTTACTTCCACTATTTAAACGTTAATCGTGGAAACTGTACCAAAAAGATAGATGATCATAAAACTTTTCATTAACTTTTTTTTTCATTCCTCATTAGTGTGCACCTATAGTTGATACAGTGCAATTTCAGCAATAAAGGAATGCACGTTTCCCATTTTGATTAGAATAAAGTTTAATAAACCAAAAAGTGATATTGAAACTTACTGTGTGTGGCAAAGTGATTTTGTTACTTCCACTATTTAGACATTAATCGTGTACTTAGTGTGCAATTAAACTATTTTTGTACGCTATGCCCATGTTAATAGGAGTTCACAAAAATAGACTGAGACTATTGGGCTTACTTCTGTTCTTGCTTGATCGATCAATGCACTTGTAGTAATTGTAACTCCTCGGGTTCCTCCATAATTGCATGCATCAAAGGTTCTTAGGTTTGAACTGAGTTCCACTCTTATATAAGACACTGAAAACTCGATAGATTTACGTATTAACTGCTTATGATGATAACTTTTATTGCTTCTTGCAATGTACAGCCCAAAGACAGATTGATCAGATTAGTAACTCACCCTGGTCGTCTTATTCCTAGCTTATTGCTTATGGTAGTGTGATGTCACCTCACAGAGGTCCAAATACAACTATTAAAGCTCAACGATATTAATATAATTAATTAGTTTAAATAGTGAAAGCATTAATGTGTGGCAAGTCGATCACGAATTTCTCTATTCGTTTAAATCAAAATCACCACATTCTAATGCATGTGCAGCTGTACAGGAATGAAATCCCATAGTAAAAGAAACTAAACCAAATTTTTTCATAAAATTAAATAATATGTGCATGCACTTTAAATTAGGCTTCAAGTTATCGGATTTTTGATGGTTATTCCTAGCTTTTTGCTGAAGCAATTTTGGTCTTACGTCACCGAGCTCCAAGTACAACTTATAAAGCTCAAATGTAGCGTTTGACGCATTAATAATATGGGTTAATTATATTAACCTGTGGCAAGTCGAACGCATATATCTTTCTTCATTTAAATCGAAATCATCACATTTGAATGCAACCATACAAAAATAAAATCCCAAAGTAAAAGAAAGTAAACCTAATTTGTCTTAAAATTAAATAATATGTGCATGCATTTTAAATTAGACTTCAAATTGTTTGTTATTGGTGAATAAATGTTCATTCCCAACGTAACGAGGAGCATTATTATTTTTTGGTATATTATAGATAGATGATCATAAAATGTAGCGTTTGACGCATTAATAATACGGGTTAATTATATTAATGTGTTGCGATTCAAATACGGATTTCTTTCTTCATTTAAATAGAAATCACCACATTTGAATGCAACTGTACGAAAATTCCAAAGTAAAAGAAAGTAAACCTAATTGTGTCAAGAAAAAAAAAACAAATTATACGTGTATGCATTTTAAATTTGACTTCAAATTGTTTGATTATTGGTGATTCGCCCCGACACAAACATGTACCAACACACAAACATTTCACACACACACACACACACAGTAACCATGAGTCAACAACCCACGACCCCCACTAAACCCAACACAGTCAAACTAAAACACATCCTCCACCCACATAGTAACACCCCCCCCCCCCCCCCCAACACACCCACACACACGCACCTCCGCACAGTAACACAACACCCACCCACCCCTGGCACCATACTACCCACAACCCCCTTCCCCCCAGCCCACGTCAGTCCCGAGGGCTACCCAGACACATACCCATAACCCACCCCTACACAGACAACAAAATCCACCCTTCTCCCCCCATCGCTAACAATAAACCACGCCCTTTAACAAGATGGACACCACCCCCACCACTGCTTACCCACAACCCATGCCCATTAACAACATGGACACCACCCCCACCACTGTTTACCCACAACCCACGCCCATTAACAACATGGACACCACCCCCACCACTACTTAACCACAACCCACTCCTACCCACGACCCCCTAACAACACGCACACATCCCTAACAAAATGGACAACACCCACCACCCCCACAACACGAATTACAGTCACACTACCCACCACCCTGCCACCCACTACGCACGACCCCCACAACACAAACCCAGCAGTTCCACCAACATACATCCCTCCACCCATCCTCCCCTCCACAGTCCTCCCCCCCCCCCTCCCCTCCTTTTCTTGTTGCACATTTATTTCTGCAATCACCATAATGCCCTCTAACTAGTTCTACACTTAGGCCCCATCCATATTATCAAGCTCTACTGGAATGGAAAAAAATTATTAGATATATTTTTACACAAAAAAGTCATAATATATATTTATTATTTGCATGAAATCGGATATACAATAGCATTTAAAAAAATTCTTACTTGGAATCGGATATACAGTAGCATTTATGAAAATATTACCATAAAATGAAGTGAATTTTTTAGTTTGGAAGACACATTAGCCACTTACACAGTATGGGAGTCTAACCGTCTAAGAATGGCAAAACAATGGGTCGGTCTTCTATCAACCAAGCTTTGGAAAGCTTGTGTTTGTACTTGGAATAGATGTTCATCATGGTAGAAGATCTCCTTTCTATCGAAATCAAGACAACATATCAGGAAGAAGGTAAATATAGAGTTGGTTAACAGAGTCATTGATAATATCATCTAGTCCCACCTTGGTAAAGAACCTTGGTTTTCCTTTTGGGTAATACGTTAATATGCTTAAGACACAGGTAAATAGATGAAGCACATATGATTCTATCTACGTGCATGTTTACATAATCTATGAATAAGAAAAGTCTACCTTTGAGTTGCCAGACAACTCTTTTTTCAAGTTTGCGAGAGTCTACATTTGAGTTTCCAAACAATCCATTCTTCACGTTTGCGAGATCGTGATGGTAAAGCAGCTTTCTTGGCTAAGAAGCTGGTTGAAAGTGATAACATATGGAGAAGATGAGCTAACTGCCGCAATGTTTAATGTGGAAGTTTGCATGGTTAGTGTGGCCTAAAAATTTTGGGAGTTTTTTCAAAAACTTAATATACAAAAGCTAATCTTCTAACCAATAAACTTTTGACAGATAATTAGGTTGGTATAAAAATATATAAAAATTCTAAAAAATTGGATTGGGTGTTTGTTTGGCTAGAAACATATCAATCGAATCCTAATATATACATTACTAGTTAAAACCCCATGCTATGCACGGGAAGAGTTAATCATGTACTAACTTTTGATTAAAGTAATATCGTAATAAAATAGTAAAAGTACTCAAACTTAAAAATAAAATATATACAATGCAGAGCTACGTAATGCATACAAAAAGTGTAGTAAAGCTTAAAAAGTTCCTTGTCATTTTTAAATTCTCTTTCCTAACTCTTGAACTACATGTCTTTGTGGGAGGGGTTTTTTTTTTGGATTGACAAAATAAAGTTTAAAAGCAAATTACGGTTTGTTTAAGTGATGTAAATATTAAATTTATACCAAAACCTTATTATCATTTTCTTATCGAATCACGCTATTATTAACTACATTACATGTCTGAATTTAATTATATTAAAAAAAAGGCTAGATTAGCCGACAACCATATAATTTGGGAGTTTTTTCATTAACTTAATATATAAAAGCGAATCCTGTGACCAATAAACTATTGGCACATAATTAAGTCGGTATACAAATAATGCAAAAATTCTAGAAAAGTGGATTGGGTGTTTGTTTACAAAAATTTTAGGTATGATAGCTAAATATACTCATTTCTTATGTTGCATTAGTTAATAGGATCGTGACTGCAAAAAATTATTGTGTAACTATATTGAAAATTTATAACAGTGCTTCACCTTTAAAACTAATAATCAACTAAAATTATGAAGAAAAAAAAGTATTATATGTGTAACTATACTGAAAATTTATAACAGTACTTCACCTTCAGAACTAATAATCCACTAAAATTACAAAGAAAAAGGATGGTTCTTACAAAATCGACCTAAATCATGCGTCTAAATCATGTTCTCTCATCCACGTACCCTACTTCATCCGTCTTTCCAACAACCTTCTGTTCCATGACTTAGCTCTCTTTATAAGAATTTTCGATTTAGACGAAAATGTGAACGATCCAGTAACTACTATTTTCTTTAGTAAGAATGAAAGAGTAAATCACACACATGTACAGTTGTAAATTATATTAAGCGTTGGATACATTAATAATACGGGTTAATTAGATTAACGCGTGGCAAGTCAACACGGATTTTTCTCTTCGTTTAAATCGAAATCATCACATTCTAATGCATGTTAGTTGCTGTACAGAAATAATCATCACATTTTAATGCATGTTGCAGTACGATAAAAAAATTCCAAATTAAAAGAATTTAAACCTAAACTGTGACAAAGACTGAAGCAGGTATATATATCTTTGCACTTAAAATTGACACGCACTGAGGAATGTATATCTATATATCTTTACTCAAAACACACCAACACACAGCTCCACCCTACCCTCCCCTCTCTCTCACACACCACCCCACCCAAACCCCGCCTTACCCACCCCACGACCTCTCACTCACTCTAACCCATCACCACCCCACCACCCGGCCTTCCCACAACCCCCACAACACAGAAGTACCCCACCCACCCCACACCACCGTTAACCCATGCCCCCCTAACAACACGCAGCCCCCACACTTCCCGCCAACCCCCTACTCCTCTCTCTCACACACCAACCCACCCCCAACCCCCGCAGAAACCCTCGCCTACCAGCCCCACGATCCCCACTCACACTAACCTATCACCACCCCACCACCCAGCCTACCCAGGACCCCAACAACATGGAAATACCCCACCACTGCTAACCCACGGCCACTAACAGCACGGACAACAACTACCACACCCTCACCACAGCTTACCCACCAAACCAAACCCTACCCACGACCCCCTAACAACACGAACACATCCGTAACAACACGACGACCAACGACCAACATCCACCACCCCCACAACACGGACACATCATCGCAGTTACCGTGACGTCACTCCATTGTCGTCCCTGCAGTTGCCACATTTAGCAAGAAAATGGCACAACCTCCTCGCAAATCTTGAGCCCCTACATTGTCAAGATCTGTGAAAAAAAAAGATGGTCGTTCTACCGTGACTTTAAGGCGGGCACCACCAAGATAGGCACTGCAAGCACTGGGTTGCCTTGGTTTGCAGGGGGAAAAATGTCATTCCATTTGTGTTTGTGGGAGTATGTGGACACATTGATGGTTATGGTTGCATGGCCACCCCATATTGGTATATAATAATGCCACGGGCTACTCATGCACTATCGTGAATCTTCACTCAGCTACTGTCGTTGCAGCTGCCGTAACTTCACTCCATTGCCGTCGCTGCAGCCGCCGCTGTTAGCCAAAAGCAGAGAGAAAAACTTTTGCATGTTTTTTGTTCTTTGTAGCTTAGAATAATCCTACCTATACATGAGCACATTCGGGTTTTAGGTAGTTCTATATATAGGCATATGTACTGCAACTTAATTTATAATTACATTTCCATGGAAGTTGGTTCATGCACAAAGAATCCAACACATATAGAGTCATATATATCTTACATGCTGGGACTGTAAGTTGGCCTTTAAGGTGAATACAATGGAGATGTTGGACTGCAACAAAAATTAACATTCAAGCATGTCAGGTAATCTATCTGAAAAATTAAAATATGAAGTGGAAAAAACTACCTTCCACTGCAAGGGAAGAGAAGTTGCTGAGTCTGTAAGTTGAGGTGGATGCAATGGAGATGTTACGTAGATGTTGGGCTGCAGCAAAAATAAGAATTGAAGCCTGTGAGGTAATCTGAATGAAAGATTAAAATATGAAATGAAATAAGAATTGTAAGAACCCATACCTGAAGGTGTTTTGTGTGTAAGAATCTAACCTTCAACTGCAAATAAATAGAAGATTATGAGAATAACGTAGCCAGAGACATGAAAAAATAGTAAGTAGCCAGAAACATGAAGAAACTAACCTTCCACTGCAAGTAAATAGTTTATCCTCTGCTAAAGCTCAATGAACACGGTGGGTAAGAGTAGAAAATCTAATGCATAATCTAAGCGAAGGAAGACTCCCCTACAGTGGTCTGACGTAGCTATTTCTCTTGATTTAATTTGTTACAGGTTTGGTTTCAAGTAAAGGTGATGAAGTGGTAGTTAAAAAAAGGGTGGGAGGGAGATCATGGAAGTGGGAGACGTGGGTGATGTGGTGGAAGTTTGTATGGTTTGTGTATTTTCTCACCAATGAAATCTTGACACATAATTAGGTTAGTTTAAAAATAATTCAAAAATTTCAGAAAATTAGGTTGGCTTTTTTATGGCCAAAGAAGCTATCAATCGAATCATATTATATATAATATAGATAGATGGGCATTTAAGTTATTTTTTCTGACCAATCATGTATTAAAGGTTTAAGTCAAATGATATTTCTCACAATCTATGAATTATCTTCTAATTACTCTTAACCTCACAGACATAGACAAAGATGTAATTAACTATAAATTTTGGCTAACAGACTTACATGTTGTAACGATGATCTGGGGATCTCTAAGGATTAAAGAATGGTCTAAAGCCCCTGCTATGCTGATTATATACTATTAGCAGCCCAGGTACACGTGCCAAGCGCAAGGTGGTCAAAATATGATGTACACCGTAGAAGCATTCAATTACACCACAAATACTTTGGATCTGGTTATTAGCTATTTTTATGGATATTCCATTAAAGTGGCCATGATTATTCTTAATTAGGTACACTAAGATTGAACTAACAATTAACCCCTAAGGTTGGTGCAGTGATAATCAATGTATTTCTGCATTCGGCTTTTACAAATTTAATAAATACTCCAAAATAAAAATCTTAATAAATATGGACAAACAAAATTTATGCATGACAACCGTAGAATGGCCAACATTGAAGTTTATTTAGAACATATAAAAGGGTATTTATTGATATCTATACTACTTATAATGAGAACATGACTTTTGGTGTAACACTCATTTTGCTGTTACACTGAAATTGATTATGGTGCTGGCGTGTGTCCAAAATAAGGACTTTTTTTTTTTTATAATTATCCATCCTCTTCATAGGAATTTAGACAATGATAAGGGTAAAACTTAGACTAACCATCTGGGTAAAACTGTAAAAACCAGTAGCTTACCCTCCAGAGACCGACTCTCTCCCTCTATTGCACGTGACTACCAAATTAGCCAATCTTCCTCCATTTCTCCCTTCATCCATTTTCATTGCAGATTGAAAGAATTATTCTTTTCAGCAATCCAGCGGTAAGCCTACCTTTATTCCAATTTTGTATTCTGATTTCTTAAACTGCATTATTTTTCCCTACATTTTATGCAATTGGCAAAGACACCCAAAATCAAAATG
The DNA here is from genome assembly GCA_033070095.1 of Escallonia herrerae. NCBI lineage: Eukaryota > Viridiplantae > Streptophyta > Magnoliopsida > Escalloniales > Escalloniaceae > Escallonia > Escallonia herrerae. The sequence goes on along the minus strand of JAVXUP010002516.1, from coordinate 53,997 downwards.
GGCTCTGCGAAATGGGTTAGAAAATAGGTTCAATGTAAATGTGCCAAAAAACCATTTACACGTTCAATGTCCCAAAAAATCTTCCACATAACCTAGCGATGGGTGGGCGCTTGGTGATTGTGGGTGTACGCTTTCTGGTTGCAGGTGTGCGATTGGTTGCTGATGGCGGCCATGGGTGTGTGATTGTTAGAGGCGGTGGTGGTGGCCATTGGTGGCCTTGGGACAGCAACTGGAGGCGATGGAGGGTTGCACAAGAGGCGATTGTTAGGTGGTGATTGTATCCTTCAGTGGCAGATTGGTGGCTGTGCTAAGGGAGGTGTACTCAGGCAATTGGGTCAGAGAGAGTTGGGTCATGCGCAGTGGCGGAACCAGGATTTTATCCCAGGGGGGGCTAAAAATATATCGAAGGAAGGACGCGAGGCAAATCAAATATATGGGCAAAAGCCAAGCACATATTAACGTCATTTCTTTTCTTCCTACCACTTGGATCTGAAACCTATGTGCGGCTGCTCACTATTTCAGTAGCCAAACCAGTAACTTAGAGACCTTATTAGGAGTAACGTCGCTATGGTCACTTACCTAGTTTAGACAGGGATACAAATCAAAATGCAATGAAACTTTTTTTTTTTCATCTATTCATTTATAGTGTTAGTTTAGTCTGCTTTGCTTATTAAGTTTGAACGAATGCCGTACGTAAACTACCAGTTTATAATAGCTCCAGCAAATAACGAAAGAATTCGATAGATAGGAAAGGGACCAGAGGTTGCACTCTAGTTAGTGCTAAGACACTACTAGGCTCCTCAAGAATAGGGGCTCGAATCCTGACTACCCCACTTTCCCTCTTTACCAAAAAATAGAGAGGTAGATAGGAGAAAAATAAACAAACTAGAGACAAGCAAATATATAATCATCTTACTCTAAGAGAGAATATAAAATTGCGAATGAGGAAGGTTCTTACCGGGATCGCAAATGTAGAAACGGCACCCTTCCTCCACAAGTTGTAAGGAGCTTGAGGAACTGCAGTATGAAGCATGCAAGTGAGCGACTACCACTGATTCGATTCGAACCCAATGAGTCTCCGACAAACATAATCCGTCTCCCTCTAAATTTCTCTAAGAAAGCGTGTCCATCCCAACTGTGTCAACGAAGACCAATCAGAGAAGCTTGTAATGAACATCTAGAAGTCTATGAATTTGACATTAACAGTTTGATACACAGAATGCATGTGCATCCCTTAATAGGTGTTCATGTGATGTCTGGGCTAGCATCCGAAAAGTTTACACTTTAGTTCAATACCAATGTCTCCATTTAATTCAACATGATGTTTATATTTCCGTAAAGACAAGGTTGAAGCCTTTCTGTTTGTTATTGTTAATTGTTGCTGTTGTTTTTAGCTTCATTCTCTATCTGATAATTCATCTGATTTCATGTTTCTGCTAATTGTCTCGGAAACAACAGTTCTAGAGGCCAAATTTTAGGTGCTGCTGAAAATATTGTGAGAACCATAATGACAAAAGAAATTGTTCAAAATGCACACTGACCTCAGAAATTGGAACGGCGTCGTTGTCGCAATGTCGTCGGTTACTGAAACTCAAAGTCAGATCTGCAAGGCGCCGTGACCACCGAATGGCAGTGGCAGAACTTCCTCGGTTCGTCCGCCGGCTTGTAGACGGTAGATCTAAGCTAGATCTGCCAGATCTGATCTGGCTGGAGTCCTCGGAGTTGGGTAGGACTGGCCGGAGTTGGGGTAGGGACCGCCGGACTGAGGAGGGCCTTCTCCCTTCAGAATCGGGGACGGCGACCAACCGATGAGCCCAGCCGACGACCGGTGGCCGTGGGTCGGTGGGTGGTGCCAGCGTGCGGCAAGCCGCGGTGGCTGAGAGAGCTGAGAGAGGAGGAGAGATGCCGGCGTGAGAGCTTCACTTGACACCACGGCGACCGCCGACAGGCGTTAGTGCGTAAGTGCGTTACCTTACGGAGATGAGCCGAGGCTGCCGAGCCGATGACCGGTGGCCTTTGTGTGGTGCCACGGTGACTGAATGAGAGAGCCGAGAGAGGAAGAGAGCTGGAGAGGTGCCGGCGTGCCGTGGTGAGCCGGTGACTGTGAGACTGTGAGAGCCGGCCGAGAGAGGAGGAGAGAGAGAGAGAAAGGGAAAGTTGCAAATGAAAAAAAAAACTATATATATATATATATATATATATATATATTTTTTTTTTCAAAATCTGAGGGGGGGCTATAGCACCCCCTCGTACAAGCGTGGTTCCGCCCATGGTCATGCGTCTGCATGCGTGCGTGTATGTGTGTGTTGATATGTGTGTGCACACTGATGTGTATGCGTTGGTGGGTTGGTAGGTGTGTGTGTGTGTGAGGGGGGTGGGTGATGATGGTCATGGGTCTACGGCTAGAGGTGACCGGAGGCGATTGCTGGGTGATGGTGGTAGTCGTTGGTGGCAGACTGGTGACTGGAGGCGATTGTCAGAGTAGTGGCAGCCGTTGTAGTAGATTGTTGTGGCTGTGGGAGGTGGCTACCGGCGTGACTGCGTCAGAGTTAGAGAGCTGCCACATAGGTGTGTGTTTTGATGTGTGTGCATGCGTGTGCGTGTGCACTAATGTGTATGGGTGGGTGTGTGGGGAGTGGACTCCCCTGTCTCTATAGTAGAAATTCTAAAAATTGCTACAATGTTAACAAAATTGAGATATATAGGACCCTTTCAGCAAATAGTAGAACATATGGATATTAAGTTTAATAAATATTGGGCGGAATAGCCTACTGTTTTTGCTGTCGCCACTTGTTTGAATCCAAGATTAAAGTTGCATGGCGCGAATATCTCGATAGTAGAAATATCCAGACTAATGTACTACATGGATGAGGTCACAACCGACCTTACAAAGAAAGAGAGCGCGATATTTGAGGATTTGTATAGCCTATATCGAGATTCCGCTGATGTGCACGAGCGAGCTACACTGTCGATCAGTGAAATAAATTACGGGTTATATCTTAACGGCCTTGAACATCTAGTGGCAAGACAACTACCAGGAGAAGATATTTCTAGTTCTGCACGTTCATCTATATATTTTTTTCTTTTTTAATGAAATTGATTTATATGCAAATACTAATCATTATTCTTCTTTACCAATAGAAGAGTATATCAATTCTAACTTTCTAATTTTTTGAAAAAAAGTGAAAAATTTTATAAAATTTGATCTCAAATTGCCCGGCATAACTACCGGTACAAGCCCCCACAGTTGCTTCAGAGTCGGCATTTTTAGCTAGTGGGAGGGTGTGCAATGACATGAAGAGTCGTCTTAATCATGAGTCGCTCGAGTTATGTATATGTTGGAAGGATTATCATGATGCAAAATACCACGAGCAAAATAACTCGATTGATGATAAGAGGAGTGACGGTTCGAGCGTGAAGATTTTCCGGATAATTAGGTAATTTCTTTTTCTTTCTCTTTTCTCAAGTTTTTAGAATAAATTATTTTCAAACAATTAATTATATTTAAAGTAAACAATGCACTTAAAAATGTGGCTATTTACAAGCAATATATATATTTTACTCACTTTTTTTGAAAAATTATACACACACACACACACACATATATACATACATACATATATACGATGGGTAACTTCGTCTGCTTGTTTACAAGCAGCCGGTCCTAAGCCGGATAAAAAGAGGAAGGCTTATGAATATTTACAAGTAGCCGGTCCCAAGCCATTGACTCCACTAGAATCCCGAATATTTCTAGTGGCATAGCTTCATAATAATTCTATAAAGCTTTGCATAATCTCCTCCGCTTCAGAACCGTACATGAGATTTCATCTCATATGACTCTTCTCTTATGTGCATAATGAAAATAATACAGGGAATAAAAAATATTTAAATATTCTCATTATGAATTGAGTTGAGCTAGTGCCAGCTGGAACATGTTAGTAATGTTCATGCAAATGAAGTGAAAATGTTGGTAAGTAATAAAAGAAAATTAACAACAAAAACTGTAATTTAAAAACGATAAGTGCAAAATTCTCCTGACACAAGATTTTAACATGATTCAATTATAACGTGCCTACAACCACGGGTTGTGTCAACTTCTTCGCACTATGAGGATGTCGAGACAAGTACAAGAGAATATTAAAGAATTCAAGCCCAAAAATTCGGAACACCCGAGACCCTTATCCAACTAAAGACTTTGTGGTCACTCCCTCAAAATTATCTTTCAATGAAAAAAGGTAATTAAAAAAGTGACAACACAGCAATTTTCACTTTACTTTGACCATCTTAGACATCACCTGAGATAATGACCTTCAGCTTTGACATCTGCAATGATGTCCAACCCCACACCTGGGATGATCAGCCAATCTTAACGATACGAAAGATTGATCGTGTCCAAGCAATGCTTGAACTTACTTGTGGTTACCGGTTTCCTCAGTATGTCGGCTACATTCTTGTTGTTGTTGGGCAAATTTATTTTCTGAGAATTAATCTACACCTCAATCCAATGACATCACGCATCGATACGTCTGGTTTTTGCATGATGTATTTGGTTCTTCCAAGTGAATTTCCTAAGCGTACCACCTCACTTGAAACCAAATTGTTCAACCAAACCTTTCAACGACAAAGCTTCTTGTAGATAGCGCTGCTGAAGACTGTAACACGGACCTCCAACAAACGAATCCTCCATAAAACATGAAAACGCAACCAGTCATGGAGGATAAATTCGAGATTATCTCAAACTGGGGAGGCCATATTTTTAGGGAGTCGTCGGCATTATCTATCCAACAGAAGGGGAAGGATCACATTCGACGGGAAAAAGGAACAGAATGAGACTTCGCGGTTCACTTAATTCCGCAGATGAGGAGAAGAAATAGAGAAAGAAGAAATAAAGAAGACTTGGCAGAGAAGGAATTATAAAAACTAAAAAGAGAACAAATCATGAGAGGGCATTATTTGTTGATGGCTAAATTTTGATGATCCATAGACAATTTATATGTGAAGGTAAAATGGAGAAATGGCGCAGTTGAGTTGAAAAAGACAAATGATGGCACGTTATTTTTGTAAGATTGTTGCGGTAATTTCGATTCTTTTTATCTTCAGATGAAGGCATTATAGCATCATTTGGGAAGTTTGTACAACAACAGCAGTATTCCTGTAGAGATAAGCACCACACGAAGAATGGAAGTCATAACCATGATGACCACACTATGTTTCTCTCCAAGTTTCTCTCTTGTTTATAAATCATACGGAGTAAATTAGGGCCCGTACGCTTACAAAATTCTGTTTTCGTTTTTGTAATGATGATGAAAAAGATGCCTTTTTTACGTATTTTTATTTTTTTCTGTATCCGTTTTGAGTAAAATATCCAAATAGTAGCAAAAAATGTGAAAACACCTGGTGTTTCCACCTTTTTCCACTATCTGAATTCTCTTGTCAGATCCTGTCTCCTTTTGCCATATGCTGCATCCGCTCTCTCTCTCTCTCCCCTCTCTCTCTATCTCTCTTCATGTGCTCTTTCTTCACCCAAAGAACACGATCAACTCCCATCGGAAAGGAGATCTCACCGGAATCCATGGCGAGATTGCCGAAGCAGTGACAGATGGCCGAAGGAGATCTGCGCCGGAATCTACAAGGTTCTGCTCTGATCCAGTCGATCAGTCATCTCATCATAACCCATCAGCCGAAGGAGATCCAGTCGATCAAGTCGTTGCCTGTGGAATTCAGGTTTGTGGGTTCATCGACTGATGCCGCTAATTCAGGCAACAGTCGTGGGATTGGTTGTGGTGGTGGGTTGTTGGGTCAGCGCGGGGTTATGGTCGTGATGTGGTGCTGGTGGGGTTGTGGCCGTGATGATGTGGTGGCAGCAGAACAATGGTTGTGCTGTGGTGCTGGCGTGGCTAAGGACTTGATGTGGTGGTGCTGTGGCGGTGGCTGGACTGTGGCCCGTGGTGGTCGGCGGTGGAAATGGAGGGACTTGTGGGGTATTTGATGGGATTGAGGATGTTGGGATTACGGTGAGAGTAATGAAGGGGAAGGGTAAGGGAAAGGGGGACACACAGAGCTGGGAACTTGAACAGGGAAGGGGAAGGGAAAGGGAAAGGGAACTCGTGAAGGGAGAATGGATCCAAAAAAGTTGGTAAAAATAGAAATGAGAATGACAAACGTACAAGAAAAATTGAAAAAAATAATACGGAAAAAACTAAAAGTACAAAATTCAATTTTAGAACTGAATACTAAAATTTAAAAAATAAAAACAGAATACAGAATACAGAAAAAAATCTCGTAAGCGTACGGGCCCTTAATTTTGCTGTGAATCAAATCCTGTACGGATCTCATCAGTATATATATTGATGCAGCATGAAAATCTTTTATATTGGTTTTTTATATGTTCTCATTTATGTTCTTTAATAAAAGGATGGTTTCAATAGTTCGGAAACCATAATAACATTTAAGTAATGTTTGAAAACACTTCCGGTTTTAATTTTTTATTTCCAAAAAAACAAAAACAAAAACAAAAATCAATTTAGTTTTTTTTTAACAAAAACAAATAGGTGTTTGATTACCCAATTTTTTATTTTGAGTTTTTTTCTTTTGGACGTTTGATTACCCAGTTTTTATTTTGAGTTTTTTCTTTGGTGGTGATTTGCGGTGGCGATGGTGGGGTGTGATAGTGGCAGGCAACGGTGGCTGCCGGCCTGCAGACGGTGATCGCCGGCTATCATCGGTGGTGGCTGCTTGCCAACCGGCGGTGGTGGCCGGCAGTGGACGGTGGCTGTGGTGGTGGGAGGTACTTGTCTCAAAATAAAAACCTAAAACTCCAAGTGAGAGTTTTCAAAAACAGTTCTATTTTAAAAATTGGTTTTCAAAACCGAAGGAAAAAAAACGAATGCTGTTGCCAAACGCGTTTATTTACAAAACTGGGAAAAAGAAAAAAGAAATCAAACAAAGCCTTAGGCCGCGTTTGACACTCTTTTTTTGCCTCTTTTTTTCAGTTTTAAAAATTGAAAAAAAAAGGAGCGTTTGGTAACCATTTTTTTTTCAATTTAAAAAACCAGTTTTTAAACTGAAGAGTAAAAAAAAAACTACAAAAACTGTTTTTTTTTTCACTTTTGGTTTTTTTTTTAGACGACCACCACCTCAGGCGACCACCGGCAGCCACAGCCGGAGACTGCCGGCAGCCACCTCCGGCCGCCGGCGACCACCGCCGGAGACTGTCGGCAGCCACCACCGCCGCCGGCGACCACCGTCGGAGACTGCCGGCAGCCACCACCGGCCACCGGCGACCACCGGCAGCCACCGCCCGAGACTGCCGGCAGCCACTCCGGCCGCCGGCGACCGCCGCCGGAGACTGCCGGCAGCCACCTCCGGCTGCCGGCGCCGCCGGCCCACCACCGCCGGTGACTGCCGGCAGCCACCTTCGGCCGTCGGCCACCACCACCACCACCGTCGACCACCGCTACACCCCACCACCGCCACCGCAAACCACAAAAAAAAAAGTCAAAATAAAAAGGGTTACCAAACACCAAAAAAAAAATCTCAAAAAAAAAGGGGTTATCAAACACCCACTTGTTTTTATAAAAAAAAAAAATTTAAGCTGCTCTTTAAAAACTGAAAACCAAAAAAAAAAATTTGTCAAACGAACCCTTAGTCTTTATAAACTAATTGAAAGCGTCATCCGCACATGAAGTAACCAATGCCTTGCAAAACAATTGGAAACTTTATGGTTCTTGATTTTGAGTTTTTTTTTTCACACGATAAAAAAAAAAAAAAAACGGCTCAACATTTGGCATTTACACCGAGGCGTGAAGACTTTGTGGCCAAATCATTTGCTATTTGAAGGTTTATAATTGAATTTGATATTTGGATTAATATCGATCGTTTTTTATGCCTCAGTCGTCGTACACAGAAGGGTTTGTGCTCTTGTGGAGCACAAGGATAAGCGTCATTGAGCGATTAGCTTATGGTAAATGAGGGGTTATGGGAGGGATTACGTGGGCGTAGAGGTGGTGGTTGTGGACCATTGAAGGTACGGTGTCGTGAAAGCGACTCTGGACAAAAGTAGAAGAGAACGTTCTAAATACGAAACGGTGGTAAGAGCGGAAAATGGAGTTTGAGCTAAAAAGAAAAGTTAATTCAGTGAGACACTTATCTTTTTTTGGTTTCTAATATTCGCTAATTGAATGAACGCAATACCATCTTAAAGTCTCACACGTCAATCTTGACCCATTCAGCGGTCTAAACAGATGATTTGAACATAATTGTTGACATACGTTCGAAGGAACTACCTTGAAACGAGTCATAATTGTAGTGTAAAAATTTACCTTTTGCCCGTCAATTAGACCACCTAACGGTCAAGGATGACAACTTGGAGATGATTATAAGTGAGAGAAGGCAGTGGATTGCATCGAAACATTTCACGGACCTTTTCAAAAGTTTAAGCTAACACACCGGAAACAACCAACCACCAGTTTTTCAAGAAGCCCCTATGTTAGACCAAATTGGTTCGGAGTACCTATTGGATTAACAACTCACGAAATAGGAGGAACTGGGAAACGCCATTCAAAGAATGGTTTATTGCCTAGATTTCTGCTCCAAATCATGAAACCGGATCCCTCCTGACAATACATGTAGAGAACATCCACTGTGTGGTGTATTTGAAACCACCAAGATAACCTCATCTACACCTTTCAACCCTTGGGCTAGTATCCCAGGAAGAAAGCTAACTTTGCACCCCCCCCCCCCCCCCCCAAGTCCAAAAACACTGACCCCATACGGGTAGACCTCCCAATTAAATACGCAAAATTGATCATGTCCAAGTCAAACCTGCCCTCCCATATATGGTCATTTGCTTTAACAGAAGTTAAAAAAAAAAAAAAAATGAGGCATTGGCATGAGGTGCATGGGGGGGATCGAACTTTCATCAGCTCTGCATCAATCTCCCACGCATACGTCTGCAAAGTTTAGTAACATCTCCGGGACTCGTACGTACAGTAATGTGTCTGGCACCCAAACATACCGTCATAAACAGACTACCCATACCACCTAGAAAACTCCCTCAACCCAACTGTTCACGGTTCACCACAACAACTGACCAACATCACATACATACCTGTCATATTAACCCATCGCCTTGCCCCTGTAGCCTGCCCCCCAAATTATCATGGTAATCCATGCATACTTTGATCCCTCTCGCCTTAGGGTTGGGATAGGTCTATCTTGCTACAACAATAATATTCGGTGTGGCTCAGCTTCTTTCGCCGCTTATTCGTCGGATCTGTATACTGCTCTCTCACATTGCATGCTTCATACATCTACATGGACTTTGAAAAATAAATTTTTTCATATCAAAGTATTAACAATGTCTTCTTTTATACTGAACCAGATGTGGGCACCTGAACATATCATTGATACAGCAACACCTATTATCTATGACTTTTACTATTAAAGAATTTCATCATTACAGTATTGCCAGAGCGACCCCTCATCTTGTGCCCAATCGACGGTTTACCAGAACTGGGTGATTGGCTACCTACGGCCATAAGACCTGACCGTGATGGAATGCATAGATACTTATGGTGCTTACTGTTTTTTGTCTTTCCTTTGCTTTATTATTATCTCTTGTATGGCCGGCCCTAAGGCCGGTATCTTTTGCACTCCTGAACTCTAGATCCTTTTCATATCAATGCAATTCTCATATTACTTATTAATAAAAAAGAAAAAAAAGGAACAGACAAACCGGTAGGCTTGACAGTGCGATTGGTTCTAAGCACAGTATTTTGCTACCTACAGCTTCATGGATCTGAAAATAAAGTCCAATTTGCATCGAATGTGGACCCTTCGTACCTCATCCAGCATCATTTTCGCGTCTTGTCCAGCAAACTCTAAACTACTTTGCTGGTCATAGCGTCATGTACGTTTTGACAGGTCCCATTTACTTGTAAAGAAAACAAAGCGAGTAAAATCACTCACTTTCTCCATTTACAAGTAACTGGATGTCGTTCAGCAATTTGATAGACAAGAATTCCATTATGAGCAAAGGAAACAAAATTAACAGAGTTGAAATGATTCACCTCCACAAACAAACTAGTGAGATCGGGGGACAATTCAGAAGATGCAGCATGGCTGTTCATGACAAAGTGAGAGAAGTCATGCAAAGGTCCCTAAAAAGGCATGATTAGCGCACAATCTCATTTAAGCAGTGTCTTGACGATTGACTTCACATTGAGCTTCTTCAAATCTGTATATGACTGCCCACAGCCAACAAACATAACAGGTGCTCCAGATATGTAAACCATCGATAGTGCAGCACCAACCTACACCATTCACCACCCACCGTCATGCACGGGATATCTAGGTAGTGGAAATCAAGTTGAAAACAGGAAACGCATCGGACCAAAGCTTAAGCATAGTAAACAAGGAGATTGCCTACCTTATCATCAATAGTATCAAACTTGGTGAGCAGTATTCCATCAATCAATCTGGGACTGGCAGAGGGCGATAGCTCTCCTAATTTCTGTAGATGACCGGAAAAATGATTACGTTCGAACAAATCCAAAATTTTGTGATAATATAGATATTACTGGCGACGAAAGTAAGCCTAGAACTCGTAATGTCTGGACCTGATTAAATTTTGATAGCTGATCCACAGCATCATTCCCAACTAAAGCCTCGCCAACAAAAAGGACCAAATCTGGACTGTTGACATGGATAAGCTTTGATAGTGCTCGCATTAAGGGTTCATTATCCTGTAAATTTTTGTATGGTAAAAACAACAGTAACAAAGATATACAGCGCAAAAATATAATCGCACACATTATTTTGAAGTTTTGTAGACGAAGTGCAGGCAACATACTCCCAAGAAGGACTAAATTAACGGGTGTTCATTTAACTACTGATTAAGTGATTTATGTGGTGCACCATCTTTTCAATTGTTAAGCAAAAGGAGGGGGGAAACATGTGCACCACGTGTATACAGCAATGTAAAACACAAGTTCGAAACAACAAAGGCGTCAAGCACACCTAGCAAAATCCAAAGCTGAAAAAAACCAACCACCCACCTGACCAAGGCACAGACCAAGGCACAGAGCTCCCTTCATTTCTAATTAAAAATACATAAAGGTCAACTAGGATGAAACCTGACCAGTAATTGCATGTTAAGCACACAAGAAGTTCTAAAAGGGAGTGCACATCAACATGCATGATACTTGTATACATAGTCCATTTATGCATTATCTACTTACTGAGGATTAATTGTCGTGGACTCATCCCACTTACACCATTTATACTCCATACACCTACCAATTTGATTAGACAAGTGTGGTTATCTATACTGTTTGAAATACACATATTTGTCGTCTTTTCCAAGAGCATAATGCCATAATTGATAGCATAAAGGTAAACTAAAAAGCAAGCCGATGTAGTTGCAAGCTTTACTCCTACGCCATCAGAATTGTAGTTATTTTAGTTTCCAGGGTTTGCAGAAACCCACAGCTTCTGCAAATCTGCCAATATGTAAATTAAGGCCACGCCAATTTATACAAAATGATCATTAAACCCGCCAAACATGTACCCAGCATGCCTGTTTGGACCTGCCAGGCAGCCAGATCACAAGAACTTCGGCCCAAATTACTCTCACAAATATCAAATGAGAACAGAAAATCCCCAAATCAACACGCGAAACCTCCAAGATCCGATATCAATATTACCTGCATTCGACCAGCTGTGTCAACGAGAACCACATCCAAACCATTTCGAGTGGCCTCCTGAATTGCTTCCTTTGCTACAATAGCTGGATCTTTCTCATATCCCTTCTCAAAAATAGGAATCTAAAAATGACAATTGGACAGAAATAATTTGGCAATTAGAACTCATACATTGTTGAAGTCCCGTCCCTTGATAACATCTCACTTACCCAAGAGAGGAGACTAAGTCATAAAGACACACTGTTGCAATCATAGATATACCTGGAGCCTACGTGCATGAGTACGCAGTTGCTCAACAGCCCCTGAACGGAAAGTATCACATGCAGCCATCATTACATTGACATCATGCTGCTGAAGCCAGTAAGCAACCTGCAGAGGCATTTAAGCAAACCATGTCAGATAATAATTAGGTAAAGCTTTAACCCGGAGTTCTATAAGATGCAGTACTGGGGGTGCATCTTAACCTTTGCAAGATTGGTAGATTTTCCAACTCCATTAACACCAACAAAAACCACAACATATGGTTTCCTTTGCTCCTTGGATGCATGAACATCCCTCAAAATGTCAATGGAACGCCTCGGAGTTAAGATGCGAACAAGTGCTTCCTCCATTGCTGCCTGGTGGCGTCAATCCATCAATAAGATAAATCTTGGCAACTAGAGTAAATGCCAAATTTATGGGCAAAACCACGAACCTGAACCGTTGATGATATCCTTGTGAAAGAACCAAGCTTTTTACCCTCAAGACTTGCTGCTACAGACTCGCAAAGCTTTTCCGCTATTTCTTCGGCCTGCTCGTGCAATAAAGAGATTCACCATGAAAAATGGAAATAATCAAGATAGAAGAAGTCATGCAGGAAACTGCAAAAGGGTGAAACAAATGATGAACAAAACATACCACATTCTTGGTCATGAGCCTATCCTTAAGAGCTCTCAAAGCTGGTTCAAGGTCTGTCTTCTCCAGATTTGCCTTCCCAGCAATACTGCAAAACAAAATTATGAGTTTAAGGCAATAACCCAATAACTTCGATGACTGACATAGCAATGCAACAAATTAACACCAATATAACCAAGTTGGCTCCCTCGCAAAAGAAAACATCTTTTCAATGAGTTTAACCAACAAACACTTAAATACAACAATTACTTCCATGACACAGCTTGCTTGATCAGGATAAGAATTTTATGAACTAGCTTTGCGTCGGAAACTTAAGCATACGATCTCAGTTTTAAGCTAACAAAAATGGACCATGCAACTAATATCAAGCCATAAAATCCTCCCAGCGCACAACTAAACTGGATGTACGAGGTACACAAGCAAGACAATATACAAACCAAAAAAAATAGCAATTCTAGAAGACCAAAAGGAAACTTCGATTGCAGATCCAAATGAAACATCATCGTAAGTCCGCACTCTCTTGTAAACCAAACTAATTGCATATCAAAAAGCATATATACAGGCACCTAACCGTCTAATACCACATCTTGGCACATTGGCCTAAATGGACTAACAATGGCGCATCTACCAAGCCAGATAGCAGAAGTTAGGTAAGGAGCTTGCGGTTTTCGGTTTTCATTTTTCTAGAACTTGGGAAAAGAAAAGTAAGTGAAAATAACAATAAATACACATAAATAGTATATACATCAAACAAAAACTCAAGTTAAATGGCAGGTTGAAGTTGTATCTACAGCATTCCTTTACCAGATTCCTACCTTTGCAAGACAAGAATAAAAACTCAAGTTAAATGGCAGGTTGAAGTTGTATCTACAGCATTCCTTTACCAGATTCCTACCTTTGCAAGACAAGAATAACATCTTCATGTTAGTTCTAATTCATTCATTGGTTCTCTTCAAAGGTCGAACGCAAAACACAACGTAAAGATACTTGTTATTAATAACAGTTCCGTGGTTAATCAGGTCCAATTAAGAATTCCAAATTAATTCTGTGACACTTCTTTTCCTCTATCCTTTTTTGATCATGTAAAAGAATAGAACAAAAGCACACTTTATGCAACCAAGACAAAAGCTTATTCCTAGCAAGCGCACAATGCGGCTTCTCCCTCAAATAACTGTGCGAGAGAGAGAGAGAGAGAGAGACACGTAATCCATGCATAATTACAACTGAGAAGATGGTCTAAAATTATCTTATGCGCTTAAATCCTTTTGTTAATTGTGCAATAAGACCAATCTTAGTTAAAATCAACCTAATTCAAGTAATATATGTGGAAACAGGAATATGCAATTACCTCTGAAACATGGATGAAAACCATCCTTTCTTCTTTGTCTCTGCCTTTGTACCTTTCTCTGCCTCCTCATCCTCTTCACTTTCACTCTCACTACTGATGATCTCCTCTTTGTCCATCATACTCTCACCTTGATCTGCTGCCACAATTTGTATGTTCTCATCCCCATTCTCACTCACGGGATCTGTGAAATCCAATTTTGATTCTTTAGGCGAATCATCCCAAATTCTGTTCTTCTTTGTTATCTTCTTCTTTGTTTCCACCTTAGGAACCTTGTTTACAATAGTATCAGTTTTTTTCCCACCTTTAGCTCTTAGCTTCTGTAACTTATTTACATCAAAAGCCCCATTATTGGAACTCCCATTCTCTTTACCATTGGCAATACCCTTTGCAGGCGCATTCCGGTTGGCAACAAAACTGCCCTTGGAATGAGCTTCCAACTTGCGACCTTTTGCATTATCGTCACCATCCCCACTATCATTGCCTGATTCACCATCACTCTTTTTTTATTGCCTCCTTCAAGACCAGACCTATGTAGCTGACTTTGCTTCTTACCCATATTGTTGCTCACAGGCTTGTCCTCCTGTTTTGCTTTCCTAATTTCCTCAGCACGGGCTTCAGCTTCTTTTCTAAGCTGCCTAAATATATCATCAAAATCACTGTAAACCGTCTTCTTCGGATCATAAATATCCGAAAATTCCCGCTTCACCATAGCAAGCAAATCATCAACATAAAGAAGATGGAGTATTCGCTGATAAACAGCGACAAAAACGAGGCCGAGTTCATTGTGAAACGTCCACTTGAGAGTGTATGCAGTGCCAGGCGCATCGTAGTTAAATGAAGCGGCACCGGATCTTTCTTCCAAAAGACAGGAACGGATCAAGGTGTCTATGGGAGACCCTCTAAGAGCATTTCCAAGCTCTTTACACGTCCAGAGAATCAGACCTCCTCTGGTGAAAATCAGTAACTGCTCTAACATATTGAGAGCCTAGATACGTATCCTGCAATATCAGAAAATCTAAAACAATTCAGATTCCACAACTGTATAACTCAAAGGAACAAGAACAGAGGCAGCATCTGAAAATTTAACTTCTTTTGTAATAAGAATTTACAAACTTCTCCCCCATTTTTCGTTGTTATAGAAGTAAGAAAAAGAAGCACACTTGCAGAAATCGCGGTGGATACAAGCTTAGAATATATACACTTCAACCATGTTTTCGATCAAAACGAACGTTGAAGGATCACAAAGTTCCTCGTGAAGTCTCATGAGTTCCGCACCCAACGAACCTTTGTATCTCCGTCATCATTAGTTGAAATCATCATTCAATTAATACTGACCGTGTTCTTTTTCTACCTTCGATAACATACGCAGCTTACATCTCGATACACGATACGATCTCAGTAGGCGCTTCAAAATCGCCAAGAATTATCACAGATCAGCGTTGCATTCTAGGTCTTACAGCGTTTATCGAGAAAAAACGATTGTGCGAGTTATGGCCGTAACAGAATCAATAAATTCATAACCATTATCCACGAAGTTAACAACTATCATCATACGGATAGATAAAAACACAGAACTACCGATCATCTATCACAAGATGAAACCGCAGATTCGTAACATCAGACAGAAATCAAAAGGAAAAAACAATTCCATAGAAAATGATTTTACCGGAAACCCTAATCTGGAAACTGTAATTCAGATAATTGTAAGTACCTGAGATTTGCTTCGATTTAGACACCGAATTGACGGGAATTGGTAGGAAAGGGGAAAAAGGGAAGGAAGGAAAAAAAAAAGAGAAATTTGAAGGGACGTGTGTGTTTTTGTGGGTATATATATTGGGAAGTGGCGGTAGTGCGGTTAATCTACAAAAGGAAGAATCAGCGAGGACACCCGGTCAACGCTCTCCGGTCCGGTCCATGTTTGGCACGCTCCCAGACAAAAGTTTTTGTCCATAATAATCTATTTTTAATATTTTTTATTTTATTTTGAATCTTATTTTTTTATCTAACTCACTTTTAAAAATTGTGATTCCAAACAGAGATTTCAAAGAAAGAAAACGTGGTTCCAAACAGAGATTTCAAGATGCCAACGTATGAAATCTCTGTTTGAAATCACGTTTTCTTCCATTGAAATCTTTGTTTGAAACCACGATTTTCAAAAGTGGATTAGATAGGTAAATAAGGTTCAAAATAGGGTAAAAAATAATTAAGTATTAAAAATAGATTATTAAGGGCAAAAACTCTCAGTTACAAGGTAAAGAGCGCATCTAGGCACGATCTGGCGTGACGAGCCCGTGCCTCAGCCGCCTTTCATGTACCCGTTGTTTTGTCCCAAAGACGCATGCCAGGGCTAGACAATCAACCAAGCTGGGACTCGCGCTAGACCTGGCAAAATTATGTCCGTACCCGTGGGTCGACTCGTACCCTGTCAAAAATCTCGGATACAGGTACACATGTGCTATCCGTGAAAATCAGACCTGTACCCAAACTGAACCGTATTTCACGGATCGGTCTGGGTCGGGTACGGGTTACTCGGGTTTACCCGATTTTTCATACTATATATATATATCCTCTTTATGCCCTAATCCCCTAACCCTCTCTCATTCCTCCATTGGTCTCTTCATATTCCCCATTCTTCTCTGCCGCCGCCCCAGCCCTTTCTCCATCTCTGCGCCACCACCTTATCCTTCTCCGCCGCAACCGCCCCTTTCTCTCTACCCTCTTCCCTCAGTTAATCACTAATCATCAGTAATCACATATTCACAGTAGAGATCAAGATCGATCGCCGACCATGAGCCCCCTCACCGAGATCTACCTCCGACAGCCTAGGTATCAGCCTTCTCAGGCCCCTCACTCTTCAACCCGATTGCCCACCCCGACCTTCCTGCTCTGCTGCTGCAACTTCGATGTCTTCTCTCGGAGTCACAGATCGACTATAGACGACCGTCAATCTTCTAGTTCATGCATGTGAATGTGATCGTGTATTAATTTTTAATTGTATTATTTTGGATTATGGGTAGGGTTTGGGTCTGCCGATGGAGAAATTTATGCTTGTGATTATGTATGTGTTTACGTTTGATTGTATTATTTTGGATTGTGGTTAGGGTTTAGGAACTGGGAGTTGATGCTTGCAAATTGCAATTGACTAAAAATATGAAATGTGTTGGCAGAAAAAGGGAAAAGAAACAAAAGGAAAAGGAATATGGCTAACGGTAATAATTAATTAGCAAAATAAGGTAATGAAAATCTGTTTATAAAAATTTTTAAAAAATGGTCATTTACCCGCAGGTAATACCCTACCCGTGTGGGTAGGGTACGGATTCCTAAAAAGGCTACCCGGAAAAAGTCGGGTAAATTTTACCCGACGCATTTTTACCCGGATCCGGCCGGGTATTACCCGTACCTGGCGGATATACCCATTTGCTAGGTCTTGCTCGCGCCAAGGCATTCTCTGTTCTTATCTAATCCAACACCCCCAAGAATTATTATTAAAAAGAAAAAGAAAGAATCGGAGGGAGTAGTTTTCCAATGCCATGGATAGGTGTGAGTATATTTCAATTTGTGCAATTTAAAGGATGAATACCAAATCGAACTGAAGATGATTGATTTTTTTTAGAAAAAATTTAACCGTAGTTGAACAGTTTGGACGATTCAAACGGATTGGTTTGGACGGATTGACCGGTTTGGATTTTTAGTAGTCTTTGGAGTTGTTTGGGTCTATCTAGTATTTCCCTCTGTCTAAAAAAAAAAGATCGTATTGTCCCAAAAAATTGATCACTTTCTAAATTAAGAAAGATTCTGAAAATGTTTTTCATTTTTACACTTTCTACACTTATTTTATTCTATTATATTTTCTCTCTCCATATTTACTCCTCCACCCAAGTTACTTTCTCTCTCCTCACCCACTTTCTCCCCCTCCCCCTCCCTCATATTCTCTGTCGGAGTAAAATGAAAAATCATAAAATATGTCTCATATCTTAAATAAGCGTGTAAGCAACACGATCAAATATTATGGGATGGAGGTTGTACACACTAAAAATTTTTTTGGAGTTAATTATTAAAATTAGGGTAAAGTTTACTTAATATATATTATGATAAAATCATAAGTAGGGTAAAAAATAAATAAAAACTAGAATTATATAAAATTTATGTATTTCTAACTGGATATATGTAGGTTTGGTTTGGTTTGGTTTGATTCGATGTAGAACGATTTCAAAAAACCAAACTGAACCAATTAAACAGCACGGTTTGGGGGGGGGGGGGAATCAAATCAATCATTTTTTAAATTGAATTATTATCGACCAATTTGGTCAGTTCGGTTTGACCGATTGAATTAGTTTGAAAGGTTTAAATGCTCATCTCTGGCTATTAGTGCAAAGTCAAAGCATGTCCTGCTCATATGGCTCATCACCATGGTAGTCTCTTTTTTTTTTAACAGCTCTATTTTTAGGGGTAGGCCAAGATAAACATTTATACAGAGGACAATAGATTCTCGAAGAATTCTTTAACCCGCTTCAACTTGTTTAGCTTAACTTATATGGCCTTCCGCGGGGTAGATGTGGCATCTTTATGTTGGGATAGGTGGATGTTGAGAAACAAACATTTACAATAGGGACTTGATGTCAAGGTAGTGGGTCTGCAGTTTGCGTGCATATGTCAAAAAAAATATAGAATTGGAGTCAAATGACAAGTATAATAATTTAGGACAAGGCAACGATACGAGCAAGGGTGAAAGTACTTAACATCCCATACTTTTTTGAACTGTCTAAAATAATTATCTGTTGTTCCAAAAAGAAAAGGACATTAATTTTGAGCGATACTCGAAAATCAGTAGAGTATGAAAGGTTAAAACTATTTTGGGGTCAAAACGTAATTTTAAAAAAGTTTTGGGATAATTTTGTAAGGATGAAAACTTTGGGGCTATTTTGCAATTATGAAAATCAAGCATGATATGTGTCAAATTTTTAGAAAACTTTGTGTTAGAGGTTGTCACCACCTATTTCTTTATTTGGTGACTAATATAATAATATTATAACAAAAAATCAAGTGGATAAAGTCTTTAGGAAATTAGAAGAAAGAAAATAAAAGGAAAAAAACATAAACAGAACAAGAAAAAGAGAAAACAGAAAATAGAGGAGAACATGAAACAGAGAGAGAAAGAACAGAGCGTTCAGGCAAGGGAGGAAAGGGGAGAGAAATTGGGAATATTTGGGGAATTTTTCTAGGTAATCTTCCTCTCTTATTTTAGTGTATGAATTTACTCTCTGTGTGTATATGTGTGCGCGCACGCGTGTTTTCTATGTGTTCAGCGTGTGTATTTACTGTGTGCATGTGTGTTCTAAGCATATGTAGGTGTGTGTTATGTGGTGTAGTGTGTGTAGGGGCAGGGAGAGGGCCAGTGAGTGTGCGTGTGTGTGTGCGCACACACGCTTGTTTATTTTGACTGGGTGTGTTTGTGTGTAATGGTGTGTGTATAGGGGTAGGGGAAAGGGGTAGTAGGTTGGTAAGGTTATGTGTGTTTTTGTATGCCGGGGGGGGGGGATATGTCTGTGTTTGAGAGAGCGAGAGTGTGTATGGGTATGTGTGTTTATGTGTAGCATGTGTTTGATTGTGAATTGTATAAGTGTGTGAGCTTCGGCGAAGGGGGAAAGTGAGGAAAAGAGACGGCGAGCGCGTGTGTGTTCAAGGTGTTATAGTGTGTGTTTAAATGTGAATAGTGCATGTAATTGTCACCAAAGAGGGGGACCTTGGGTTAGAGAGTTTATTGTGTGAATTTTTAAAAATGACTTGGAATGGAATCTAACAAAGTACAAAAAAGAGACTTATGTTATTTTTATAAGATCTACAATGTGAAATTTTTTGAAAATTTTATGTGTTGCTTGAAGGATGCTAAATTTGTGTATCAGTGAAAAAGTATTATCAATTTGTTTAGAATAGCAAATTAGTTTATTTTTATGGGTTAAATACACGTTAGTACGCTGAAAATATCCTAAAATCTCACTTGAGGACCTATCTTTCAATTATTACACGCCCGGAGTTTTAATTTTGCCATTAGTAAGTATCTAACCTCTTTTCCGTCTAAATTAATAACTTCTCTCTTAAACGGTTAGGGGCAAAAGAGTCTAATCAGGTTTATTTTCTCTCTCTTCTCCAACACCTACCTCTAAGCTCCCCCCAATCCCCCACCCGCACATTACCCACCACCACAGTCACACATGTGTTAACCTCATTCACTATCACGCACTTTAACACACCTAACAGTGACTGGAAATGAAGAAAGAAGTTGGATTGTGACGGGTCTAAGCTGGTGGAGATTAGGCCGATTGTGATGGTGGTGATGTTAGGTGGTGATGATGATAGGTGCACCGACGACGGCTAGTTCTTCTTTTGAGAGAGATCGTCGCCGACGATGTTGGTAATCAATGGTTTGGCGGGTGATATGACCGGTGGTATGACTGGTGGTGGACGTCCGGCAATGATGTTGCTGGTGATCGATCAGGCCACCAGCGATACTGATCTGGGTGCCGGTGGCACTGCTATGATATAGACAGGCTGTGGTGATTTGGTGTGTGATGGTGAGCCGATCTGGTGGTGGTTTTAGGTGGTCGATCTGCTCGTCGGTGATACTGTGAAGAGGGCGGCGGTGCTGGGGTGATTTAATGGTTTGCCGGTGTTATAGTGGCTTTGTAGCGCCTGTGACTGTAGAGATGGTGGAAGTGGCAATGGGTTTGTGAGCGGCGATGGTGGTGCGTAACAATGGTTGTAGTCTTCGCGCTGGTAAGCGACGTTGGCTCCGATGGTGCTGTGATGAGACCGACACCGATGGTGATTGTAGGTTGACGGCGCAGCAACACGACAGCCTGGTGATGGTTTTTACAGTAGTGATGCTGGTGTAGGCACGATCTATGGTGATGGCAGTGTTGAAGTGGGTGAAGCTGTGGTGATTTGGGTGAATTTAGTAGGGTAGTTGAAAGGTTTGGGGATGATTTAAAACGAGGGTTTTAAAAAAACAAAGTAGACTTAACAAAATTATCCCTGACGGTTTGCCTAGATCATTAGAAATATGGACAAAAGTCCTTATTTATTGTAAAATTAAAATTACAAAAACTTTTGTGTAAAAATTTAACATTTCGACCCTCAGGTGAGATTTTAAGGTACATTCAGAGTACTAACGTGTACTTACCCTATTTTTATCCAAAAAATTTAGGATAACCCTATATTATTGATATGTATTAGTTTCTAAAATTTTGTGCAATTTCAAGGTTGATCACTATTTTGAGCGGAATCAACCTCTAAGCCCTCAATTAGGGTACCGATTACAGGTTTTGGAGAAGAAAATTTTTCGAAACAATTTTTATTTCAAAAATGACTTCAAGTTCCTTAAAAGAGGGTTTTAAAGTTTTCTGAGATTTTTTCGATGCGAGGGTCACCCGGGGGAGGAGTGGTAATTTTTACTAGAGGGATTGGTTTGGTAATTTTACCCATAAGAGGTACGTTTTGGTAAACTCACATACGGTAGGGGTATTTCAGTGATTACTTACAGCAAAGGTGTTCTGGTGATTTATGTATGAGAGGGGTGTTTTTTGTAATTTTACACATGAGGGCATTTTGATAATTTTACATACCCAGTGAATGGGTCATCCTGGGAATATGAATGAGTTCGTATCCACTTTATAGTATTATAGTGTAGACTGTATTTTAATGATTAGATTGTTCCTTTTAGGTTAAAGCAAATGACTTTTCGATTAAGACAACTCAGCCTCGGATCGAGATAAGGGATTTCTATCTGAACCCTATATTTCAACTTATTCGTATATTTGTTCATGTCTATTCATGAACTTTGAGTGATAAATTGATATCAATATGTGTATTTGCCATTGAAACCCTAATATCGAGCCGAAATAGATTATTTGAACTCATGTCGATGCTCATTTCTTATTGCATGTTAAGCATTTATTTGTTGATTCAGAGACTGTTGTTTCCTGTTTATTGACATAGAAGTCTGTTCTGTATGAGGCGTTATAAGGATGGTCTGTTCCTATATAGAACGCAGGCTAGTACCTTGATAGATTAGTTATTCTACATGATGCATATGTAGTTTGTATTGTGCATTGCCTACGTGGCTTTGCTCATCCACTCATAGTCAATATCTCATTGTATCTTAAAAATGATTGATTTTAAAATGATCTTCAATGTTGAGATATTCTTGTATGAAAAAAGCTTTTGATTTAGAGTATTAATATTTGAGGTAATTTTCCTTGGTGGATTAAAGTGACCAAAGTGAAGTGTTGTGACGGGGGATGAGACCAGACATAATTAAGAGTAGCAATCTAGCGAAAACCAAATTTCAAGAACGAAATTTCCTGAAGGGAAAGATAATGTAATACCCGAACCTAAGGATTATGATTATTCCTGTAAATTAACTTCTTATTTCAGTACTAGTTGTTCAACATAACATTATTGCATCTTTTAGTGACAATTCTTGTAACCGACATCAATCGTGAACTTTACCAATAATTTAGAATAACCATGTGTTGCATATAAGAAGGGGGTTCATTAGAAAAATAAATGATAATAAGGGGTGATTTTGAAAATTATAACTAATTTGGGGTTAATATGAATATTGAGAGAAGAAAGAGGGAGAGAGATCAGAAAATTTAAAAGGAAATAAGAAAGAAAAAACTGGGAGATATTGGAGGCATTTGAAAAGGAAGGAAAGAAGAGTCAAAAGAGAATCCGATAATGTGTGTGTGTGTGGAAAATAATACGGGGCCAATTAACTAGTGGAGAAAAAGGAAATGAAAGTAAAGGCCAGAAACGAAAAAGTCAATGGCAGAGAAATGATGAAGAGAAATTAAAAAAAAAAAGGATGAAGAAAGAAGTTTGAAATGAAAAAAGAAAGGGATCGGTGGAAGGAGGAAGGTCTCGTACAAACGTCGAAATTATGAAGGAAAGAAAATGCTAGAGGGAGTCTAAAGGGTTTGTAATCAGGTTACATATAAGAGAGTAGTACACTAATTTAACCATGTAGAGTCAATAAGAGGAAGGTTTGATCAAGTGTAGAGAGAAAAACAAAAAAATCTCGAGATTACTGAGCCAGGTTTTCTTCTATACCACTAGATAGAATCTCCATGTTGTTGGTTATCGACATAGCTTGCAAAGTGGTTGGTATGAATTACTAGAATAGATAAGTAATTGGAATAAGACAATGTGATTAGTAATTTATGCGTCCTTGACCCTTGAATTAATTCTTTCAATCAATGGGTAATTGGCGGTCTAAATTGAGTGTTAAGACGTGTTAGATTATTAAGAAATTTGAGCTTGATGCATGTGCGATTGAAGGGATTTCAGTATGTGTAAGAATGTTGCTGATGTTGCAGCAATGGTGTCTTGGGTGGATTCGTGATGATTGTGAGTGATTTGATAAGAGGTGAGTGTGTGAAATGCATGTGTGTGCCGTGAAGATTTAAATTAAGTGAGAATATTTGTGTATGCAATGTGTGTTTGAGAGAAAAGCATAGGGTGAAAGGGGGTACACTACTTTTGGTGCAGCAGAGTGTGTGTTATGTACAATGCTGTTGTTGCAGCAGTGGTGTTAGCAAGGAGAATTCATGGTTTGTGTACATAATGATTGATGCAAACTGTGTTGAAATGCGTGTGATGAAGGGGGAGTTAATGTATGTATTGAATCCAAACGTGGCTATGTGTTGGTGATTTTTGCTGGGGCATGTCCTAATATGGATGATGAACAGGGGAATTGGATGAAGAACTGTGTGTGATGTGAGTGATTGTGTGTCATATCGAGTTTAGATTGGTGAGTGAATAGTGTGTGAGAATAATAAGGGTGAGCATTTAAACTGTTAAAACCGTGAAAACTGAATCAACCAATCCAACTAATTCCAAATCGATCATAAAAATAGTCGGTTTGATTTTTTTTCCAAACCGCATATTCGATTCAGTCAGTTCAGTTTAGATTTTTTGAAACCGATATAAACTGAACTGATCGTATGTAGTATATAATATTATTTTTTAACCTAACCCCAGTTAATTTTACTAACTAACTTAGTTAAACTTAAACCATTCATATAAAAGGCAAGTAGCCCTAAATTCATTAACCTTAATTAATCCATACTTTTCTTTCACTCGCCACTTAGACCAGATCTATCGATTGCTCCATTCCACGCCCCAAGATCTGCGCAATTGCGCAACGCCTCCATGGCAGCCCTTCCATCTCTGACGTCTCATCCCCTGTCGGCGTCTCCAATTTCCTCTAGTCTCCAAGTTCGAAGTTGTGTCTCCCTTTCTCCTTTCCTCTTCAGTTTCTTCTCTTTTCTTTTGGTTTATGCTTCTTCTCTTCTCTACACGATCTCACCAAATACAAAATACTAGAATAAAATAAAACCACTAAATCTCACCAAATACAAGAGAACCATTCACAAACAAATGCAAAGAGGTGGCAAGATAACTAGTTTCACATCTAGTAGAAACCAATCAAACCATCGGAGACATAAAGGGTAGTTATCCAAATCTGTTGCCAGGATTTTCTCGAACATTCTGCCAGCTCTATTTTTTACTTAATACCTGTGTTTTTATTGCAATAGGCTTGACTATGTACTTTACAGTATTGTAGCCTGAGATGTTATTTTACATAATAATGTGTTGCAATCGTGGCTGACTACCCCTATATATTTATGTCTTGTGAACCTGATTCATTTTCTTTTTTATTTTTCAGAAATATTGACTATATGATGATCGAAGGTTGATTGGTGATGAAGGTTTTGAAGATGCCAAAGTCAAACCCTGGGACTTGTTCCTTTTTAACTTAATATGATGATTATAATGATGTCTAATTTGATTAGAACTTTAACACATGTTGTTTAGAGTTATTTGATTTGATTGGAACTTTAACAGATGATGTAATGACTAATTCTCAAATGTTATATAATCTAATTAGAATTTTCAACGTATGCTTGCTTGGTTATTTCTTTGAGTTTTTGTTACAAAATTTATTTTTTTTGGGCCTAGCATGGAGTCTAGCCCAAACCGATTGAACCGTTAAAACCAAATCATTCAATCCATCCATTCCATTCAAACCGAACTGTTCGAACACGGGTTGGTTTATTTTTTTCCAAACCAATGTTAGTCGGTTCGGTTTGGTATTTAGCCTCTAAACTGAACAGACGGAGCCGTGCTCACCCCTAGAGAATATGTGTAATGTTTAAGGGTATGTGCATTGTGGTGAAGAGAAAATCCAGAATTACAGTGGCATGAAGTCATAGTTGTGTGTGTGTGTGTGTGTGAGGTGAAATAGTGCGTTTGTTTAACCGTTAAGCTGGTGAATAGTGACCGCAATTACCACTAAAAGCCATTTACTTCCCAATAGCCTTAACTTTGAATTTTTTGAACTACTTATGAACTTATTTTGGCCAAGTGCAAAACAAATACCCTCTTATTTGTATGAGATCTACATCATGGAATTTTCTAGGAAGGTAAAGGGCACTCAATGATTTTATATAGAAAAAGACTTTTTGATTTATTTAATATAGCAAATAAGCTTCTTTTTAGCTGAAAATTTTACAATAACCTTGTTTTGTTGGGATATTTCAGTGTCTAAAAATTTATGATATTTCGATGGCGATTACTGATTTTAATAAATTTGGCCTCATAGTTCTCGATTTAGATTTTCGGTTAGGGATTTTTGAGCGAAAAATGTCCGACATACTTTATAGTCTAAAAATCACTTCAGATTACTTAAAATGGTATTCAAAAATATTTTTGAGATTTTTCAGTGTGTTACGCACCAAAGGGTTTTTTGATAATTTTTCACCCAAGAAAGGGGTTTTTGGTAATTTTAAATATAAGAAGGATATTTTGGTAAATTCCATATGATAGAGATATTGTGATAATTTACTTACGAGAAGGATGTTATGGTGATTTAGATATGAGATGAGTATTTTTGGCAAATTTTACACGCAAGATGTATTTTGGTAATTAATCCATACCCACTAGCGAAATTAACTGTCATGCATATTTGAGGTCGGGATTGCCAGAAATTGAGAGAAGGTGCTGGTAGACTCTTAGAACTAAGAAATTGTAGCGTAAGTGCACCTTTCGGAAACTAGGGTAAAACTCTAGCATCAAATCGAGATATTTTCTTAAGCTATGAGTTAATTCTTATGCTACGAGACTTAACCTATGGTCAATTCAGTTATTCATATCAGTAGGAGACAATCGAGGTTAGATTCAAGTAAAGTTTCTAGATTCAATTAAGCAGTTGTGTAAGTGACCTCTAATACGTTTATCTATTTCTTTAATGAAAGAACTGTTTATAGAATATGAACTATTTTTAGTGATAATTATTTCTCATTAAAGCCCGAACCAAAATGTAACGATTGTTATGGAATTTTCATTAAAATGCTTTGTGCAAAGTAGGATGGTTTTTGTATTTGACGTGTTTTATAATTGAATTGTTACGAAAGAGTATTGAAGTGAAGTGAGATAGTTTGAGCATCTGTGTTTTAAAGATTTGGTTTATGATAAATGAAATGTACATTATTGCTTACTCGGTTACTGTGCACCAAATATAACGAGAGAATGTTAGATTTCGGGTCCTTATCAATGGGGCTATATACTTTGACGTAATGTGCATTACTATTTCACGAGGTTGCCCTTGCCTCTACTATGATTGATTATCATGATGTGAGATTACGGGCCCAAGTCAGTGGGGCTATGTACGCTGACCGCAGTCTACCGTTTGAGATGTTTTTTTATTAAAACGGAAGGATAATAATTTTATTGCTTGATGATTCTTATGCCTTCATGACTACTTTACTTATATGTTTTACTATGCTTTATACTATTATGTTTTTATGTAATAAAATTTTCTTTTATGCTTTAAAGTACTTTTACTTGATAAAGTTGCTACCTTGTACATTAAGTTATTTTCTGACATGCCTTGATCTAGCTAGTTGGGTCACCAGTTACTTACTGAGCATGTGAAAGCTCACTCCTTACTTATCATTTCAGATTTAAAAGTAAGGTGATGGCGACGAATGTGAGATTGGAAGTGTTTAGTGGAGCTCCGGAGACTGTATTAGATGAGCTGAGTTGCGACATAAGTATTGTTGTAAAAAGTTTTTATACCGAAATTAGGGGTGCAATTTAAACTGAACAAACCGTGGGCAACCCATGTCAGCCTGTAGAAATATGGGCGTGTGTTTAGTATTATTATGACTGTGGTGGGCATGAGCACAAAATTTTGAGCACGTAAAAAATATGGGTTAGGCAAGGATAAAGATTTTTTTGAAGCCCGTCCAGCTTGTGGGTAACCCAACCCGTCGTACTTTTATTTAATATATATGAATTCCATATATAAACTTTACTTGTATAAGTTGTGGTTATTTTTCTTTTTAAAATGCTCTATCCATGTGCTTTTAGAGACCTTTAAAAACTTCTTCTTTTTTCCTCCATTATTTCTCATTAAGGGACTAGACTTCTTAAGATTGTTTTGAAACCCTTGTCTTTTTCTTTTATTTTGTCTTGAAATTTTATTTCAATACTTATAACTAAATCCATTTTGAGATTTCACCATACTCTTTTTTATTATCATGATTAATTAGTAGACCTCGATGATAAATGACATGCTTAAAAATTAAATAAACAAAAACTCATGACTAATTAATAGACTTGGATGATAATTAGTATGCGTTAAAATTAAGTAAATATAAACTAATATGAGACCATGGACAACCCGTGCAATAGCTCATTTGCCCCCCAAAACTTTCTTAGGCTGGACATGGATAGATGTTATTTGGCCTATAGATGGGCTGAGCTGGGCATGGGCACGGGTTTTTGAGAGTGGGCTTGGCATGGTCTGACTCTTGAGGTTGTTCAGCTTACCCAAGTTGCAGCCCTATTGAAAATGTATTTTAAGATGTATAAGTTTTAGTTCATATGCTCTGACAAATCCCTCGGTGAGAGTCCAGTGGATCTGCGGCCGGTCACAGGCTTACCTCACAGACCTAACTATAGATTCAGGTCGTGACAAGACGACGACCGCATGGTTGACCACTCAAATTATAGAAAATTTCAGTTCTATTGCTTTTTCTGTCAATAAGGTTGTGTTTTTATTAGCTCAAATATGTTGTATAATGTGTATGTGGTATAGATTATCTTGTCAAACTCTAGTGCGAGCCATGTTGCTACACATTTATTGGTCTTATTGAACTCTATATTCCTCGTAATCTAGCCGAAGGTTACATAAGTTTATGTTGAAATAGGCATTTCAACCTTATTAGAATAATTCTATATTTGGTGGTAACCTTGTAGAACTTTGTGGTGAAAATTTATTGTCCTTTGCATTTTGGTCTTGCTAGGCAATTTTAGCTCACCCTTTTCTTTCCTCTCTTTTTTCCTCGCCTTTCTGGTAAGATTCATGAACGTGGCAAGGCATTGAGCAAATCAATGGAGAGTTGACGAAGGCAAAGTAGAGTTCTTGATGGATGGCTCTTGAGTTTACGTTTCCAACTTCAGTTGTAATTGTAGAAAGCTTTTGTAGGGACCACCTTTTAGAGAAACCGTACTATTATTGGTATAGTTTCTCTGTTGATCACGATTATTTTGGTGTTGGTGTTTGGTGAATCGCCAACTTTAGACTTATTCTAGGTAATCGGGAACGGGGGTGCCACAAAAAGGATTTGCAAGAAAATAAATTAAAGTGCCATGGTTGTTACAACACCTGACAATAACTACCCATTTCAAAAACCAAGAAAAAGAAAAGAAAACCGGACCGCTCATAGTTATCAATATCGTACAAGTACTGTACTTATCGCTTTTGTCTTTTACTGGTACGGTATCTATTACATTTTGTACCGGTCAAAATATCGCTCTGTACCTGTTGTATCGGCCGGTACAGGTGATACCGACCGAGATTTTGTGTTTTGTACCGACTCGTTAAAAAATATATAAGTAACAAATTTTGTTAAATTTTTTATAAATTGATCATATAAAGATTAAATAGAAAAATACTCTAAGTTTTATTGTACTAATCAAAGACTCTACAACTTACTCATAATATTCATTACAATTTATAAAATCTTTCTTGATAAGTTAAGTTATCAATCTTCACTTAGATTTGATTTACTTCATACTTGTAAGTTTTTTTCACATATTCTTTCATCTATATGATATTCTACTTTATACACATGCACGCTCACGCACACGCACACACAGAAAAACAGTTTATTCTTGAACCTAAAAGCATTATAATTGAACACAAAATTTATTCTTACATAAAAATTAGCGAATGAGATTGTTGAAAAGGGAGATAATCCTAGAGGAAGTAATTCAATTTAATAAGCTATTTGTTTCTAATATGATATGAGTGAATATTATAAATATAAATTATTGATGAAAAATTTGAGGCGGAACTGAGACGGTACGGTACTGGTACGTACCATTTTACAGGAAAAAACGGTATGTACTCCGGTACGGTATTCATAACTATGTGACCAATACCAACACTAGCTTATACAAACACTCCCTAAACTAAACTAAGGGTCTGTTTGAAATCACTTACAGTTTTGATTTTCAGTTTTTAAAAAACAAAAAATCAAAACCAGATTAGTTTTTATTTTTTACGAAAAAATAAATGGGTGTTTGATTATCCAGTTTTTATTTTGATTTTTTCTTTTAGGTGTTTGATTACCTAATTTTTATTTTGAATTTTTTCTTTGGCAGCAGCGGGGCGGGGTGGCAGTGGTCAAATGGTGGCGGCGGCAGTGGCAGTGGTGATCTCAAAATAAAAACCGAAACTGAAAATTCAAAATTCCAAAATGAGAGTTTTAAAAAA
This sequence comes from Escallonia herrerae, assembly GCA_033070095.1. Classification (NCBI taxonomy): domain Eukaryota; kingdom Viridiplantae; phylum Streptophyta; class Magnoliopsida; order Escalloniales; family Escalloniaceae; genus Escallonia; species Escallonia herrerae. Next base: position 24,206 of record JAVXUP010002516.1, on the reverse strand, counting down.
CAGTCTTGCTTTAAAAACTGATTTTCAAAACTGAAGAAAAAAAAAACGAAAACTGTATGTCAAAAACGTTTTTTTTTTCAGTTTACAAAACTGGAGAAAAAAACTGAAAACTTAAACGAAATCAAATGCTACCTAAGACTCGGTAATGAAGCTGTTGGAGACATGTCAAGAAAAATTCGGTGAGATTAGCATTTGATGTGTCATGAAGTTTTTTCTCCTTTTTTTTTTTTGTTATTATCTTCTTGAGTTCTTATTTTAACCGTCTTTTGTAATCCATCAGGCTAGTTTCCTGCAGTTTTTGTAGGAGATATTACTTTTTTGCCACCATGGTAAAAAGATTTACTCCATTCATCTCACAGCGACTCAGATTTCAGAGTTAACAAAAAGGAAAAATTGGGAGGCATCTATCACGGGATTGTCATCTTGGTCTGTCGGTCAATGTTACATATGGTGTAAGCTTTATTCATGCAATTATCAAGCATAAACCAGGAAAAAAAAATGGCGCTATTGGCTTTTTGCACTTTATTATCTTTAACTCTAAATATTTGCGATAATATTTATTGTAGTTCTAGAAAGTAATCAAAGTTTAACAAATGAATAAGCTGTTAAATCTAAAAGTAGAGATGACAATGAACGGGATAGACCCTGATTCTGGTAATATTGAACTCACTATACAATCACTTCACTGCGAGTCGAACCTGTTTCAAACCTCTGCTTAGATTTAATTTATGCTAGCTAAGCCTATTTCAATACAAATTTGGAGCAATCACCCCGCCTACCCCGCGCCACCATGGCTCACAAGACGAGATTACAATAGATCAATGGTTCATATATTTATAGTGTCCCTAGATGTCCCTGGACCAGGGAACCTAAACTGTCTACCTTTATACCTTCTGCTTATATATAGTACCCCAAACCCGGTCTGGCCACCCCGAACCCAAACCGAGTCTTAGTTTTCAAATCTGAACCCACCCTAAAACCTACTAAAAGTCAATATGACTCGCTCCATTCACATAGGATCGGCTGGCGCGCTATTTGTTGGTGGTGAAATTACAATTCCTACATGAAAGAAAAGGTGCTACTCTGACCTTTGCGAAGGTGCCATAGTGTTAAATATAATGTACATTTACAAGCAGGTAGAACCTAAGAATTAAACTCCCACTAGCAACCAAAATACTAACGGGAGAAAAGACTCTTGGACCGGTCAGTTTAATCTAGACGTGAGGAGGTCTAAACCAGATTCACGGTGTTGTGCATCATATAAAAGGCCGCCCATTCCCCTGGAGATTCTCTTGGCATTGGTGTGACTAGAAACTAGGCATAAATTGTGTACACTTGATAACCAAAGCCTTTTTAAAAGGTAAATAAGTAAGTGCAGATTAATATTCTTGTAATGGCTTCCTATGACAAATGCATAGGTTTTGGAAGAATATAGTTTTAGCATTGTTACTATGAAGGAGCTTTCGTTGGGGATTGGATGACCTGGTGTTTATTGTAGATCTTAGACTAGATATCATAATGGATAGAAAACATTAAGTGATCCAGGAACAAAGGTTCTAACCATTTAAAACTGTTGGATAGATTGTAATATAACTCGCAGCCTTCCTTAGTCTCTCCTTATATCATATCAGTCACCCTTAATCAAACTTTCTTAAATTTTTTGGGGACAAACATGCAACATATAACCCATAAGGGCGCTTAAATGAACCATAACATCTGGTTTAAGCCTTCTTCTGTGTAGGTAGGGCTGTATAATAATTGAGTTCGAGCCAAACAAAAGCATGTTCAAGCTCGGTTCATACACTTTCCGGTATGTTTGAACTCGACTGCTGCTCATTACCGGCCAAATATTGATGTTCGAACTCGACTCGGGTTAGTTACCAAAAAACTTGAGCCTGGCTAGCTTGTTCGTTTAACTGAGTTCAAATCCCAGAAAACCAACCCTGCCCCAACCATTGACTGTACCTTCGTAGACTTCTGGAGATTCGGTGAAACATTGATGCTCTGATCCAGACCTGATTACAGATTCAGAGTATGGAGAAGTGTGTGAATGTGCGTCTGTGAAAGAGGGGATGGAGGAAATAAGAGTGGAAGGGGAATAAGAGGCACAGTGCGTCTGTGGGGTTTTTGGGTTTGGACTACTTGGGGTTTCATAAATCGAAAGGATAGAAGTTGGGCTTCATAATTTGGACTAGTTGGATGTACATGGAATAATGGGCATGGGTTGCATGTAGGAAATGGTTGGATTTAATATTGGGCTTGGGTTTTGACTAATTGGGTTGAGGTCTTGAGGGTTGTTAGGCTTTGAACGTAATTTACAAGCATATTTCAAAAATAAGCTTTAAAAATTAAAAAAAATTATTATTTCAACCAGCCGTTCATGAAGACATACGAAACCATTAGTGAGCAGTATTTTAGTAAAGAGTTCTAAGAAGTTTGTCATTTTAGTTATATTACAAGAACGACTATGAAAGAACTCTGTAAGAACAAATCACGAGCTCTTCATGAATAGGTCGCTTTATTTACAGTCCTACGTGTAGGCCGACTGATTGTTAGATGTTTTATAATATTTTTCTATCAACCTGGAATTTAATTTACGACCATATTCATGTTATTTATCGGGCATAATGACATTTATTTTACACCCGAGCATACACTGTAGTTTGATGAGTGATTTTTTTTTTTATCATTTTCTATGCGAAGAACCTTCGTTTTTTACACTTCTTATATGGCTTCGTCTCACGTTCGTAGTTCTTATGGTTGAGAATGTAGTATACGTGCTAGTTAAAAAGTCCCACAAAATTGCCATGAAGGCCGTCATAGGAGTCGTATGATTCTTAGGCATATAGAGAGATGTCATGTAACATAGTTTTCATTTTGCATATTGAGGCTTTGTAAACATGTCTTCTTCCCCTTAGTATACTTGCAAGCCTATGACATATTTCCCAACTTATACATCCAGTTTTGTTTTTCCATAAATAACAAAAAGAAGAAAAATTCAAAAGGTAAAATATTGGAGGAAATTAAATTCTTAATGTCTATTTGTACTTTGTTATATATCTTATTCGTAATATTCCCCCGCACAACAAAAATAGAAACCCTAAATTCAGGTCTATCAACTATCAATACTCCTACAACCTCGTGAGAAGTCCATGTGATGTAGTCAATCTTCTTGATAGAAAAAGATACTTTGAAAGAATTTCTCAGTTCCATCGGCTAAGAGAGGAAGTAAGACAAGCGATTGCATCTCCAACATCGGATAGCGGTACATTTTGGTGGAAATGTTGGACGGACTCATGTTACTGATGCAAGCATTCTCACCATTGCCATATCATACATTTTCATGACTTTCGTAGGTTGAGATGACTTAAATATAACAAAGTCAAAATCACTATTGCCGACCCGTTCCTATTTGAAACAACAATCAGAGGGTAGTTGAAGTTATAGGTGGATACCAATGTGTAAAGCAATAAATTTGTTAAGAGTATATGATTGCAAATTGTTAACTCAAGACATTACAAAGACGCACCTTGACATGGTTGGTGTTGTTATAGTGGAAGGGCGTCATTTGGCCTTAAGTGGTGCGAACTAATTAAAATCAAAAGGTGTAGCATTCCTTTCACCTCGTTCTATGGATAGTTTAGCTTTATTATAGTATGTTGCATGCAACTAAAGGAATAATAATTTTTAGCGGAAAAAGAAAGAAAAGTTCAAATACTAAGCACATTTACTTTATTAATTCTACGACTTTTGTAATAATTATGAGTGTTTCCTGATCAATAGAATGGATACAGTTTTCACTTTTCAGTTGTGACACAGTAAAAAAGATGTAAAGTTAAAATTTGGCCAAATGTTAAAGCGCATATAGCTTTTGCACGAAGAAGTGTCCATTCTAGAAACAGTTGGTACAAACAATTCTGAAGCGTACACTTATTTTGTCCATAGGACTAGTCAAGTTAAGAACAAACCCACTATTGTTTACTCAACATGTAGGCTATATCCCTCAATTACATTGAACCCAAATTTCATTTGACCCCTTGTCAAACGAGTCATCGCTAGCCAGCGACTCTGTAAAATGCGGAGCTTGCCTAGGTGAACGCTAGCTTGATTCAACGAATTTTTTCGTGCCTAGTCTGAAGCGTATAAAAACAAAAACTGGAACGTTTCAAAGGACTGATAAATTGCAAATATCATAGTGATGAACTAGAGATCAGAGGCGATGAGTGGGAAGAAGAGAAGTAACTGATCGAGTTTTTGTTCCACTCAAGCATGAGCATTTCATGCATTACAATTTCTTCTTATGCATTTTCATAAAGATAATTGTAAAAACTTGGGATGTTTTTGTCTAATATTTTGAAGGATTGAATGCCTTCATGTGTTGCCATACAGTGCCACAAAACGGTCATCCCGATGGAGGTATTTACCTAATGAAAACCATATAGCTTACTCTTTAGGCCGATCATTGGGCATGCACCTTTCTGTTTGACTATCAGGGTGGTAAGACTCTGTTGTGAGACAGTTTGGTGTCTAGTAGTGTAAACAACAACTCCCTGAAGAGTGAAACAAGAACTATCTCTATCATCCCATTATAGAATTAGGCAATCCATTAAACACAGTGTCAAAGAACACTTCAGCCACAGAGTCTATTGTATAGGGTTGGGAAAGGCTAATGAAAAATGTGTATTTACTCCATCGATCTACCACTGCCAACATTGTAGCTTTTGTCACAGACTCTGGAGAACCTTTTACAAAATCCATGGAAATTAGACAGCAAGTTGTGTGATCTTATAAGGCCATTCAGAAGATGCAAGTTGAGAAAAGATTGGCAAGTTGGAAATCAAGACTCCTACCCCATGCAGGAAGAGCTACTCTTATCAAAGCAAGTGCCATGGCAATCCCCACGTATCTAATGTCTACTTTTGTTCTTCCCAAACAGATCACCAACAGATTGGACAAGAGCCTAAGGAAATTCTGGTGGGCTTCAAGAATGATAACTCTCATCACTATCACCCCAAGGCCTGGGACTCCATTTGCATTCCAAAATCGGCTAGTGGCCTTGGGTTCAAGAAGATGCAAGACTTTAATATGGCCCTCATCGCAATAACAGGTTGGTCCTCCTTACCAAACCAAACTCTCTTTTGGGCACAAATTATCTATATCTATACATATATAAAAGCACGTATGAGCTTAAATGATTAATCTTTTCTTTCTTTAATATGCCCTTTTCAAGTTGAAATCTTTTTACAAGATTAGGAGTGATTATGGGTGTTTATGACTTAAAATATTTTTTTTTTCATTAGATACCCTTTTTGAGTTAAAGAGTTATTAAAAAATGAGGATGTTTTTGACTTCTCATTGGATATCACATCTTTCCTTAAAATACCCTTATTAGAATATATATATCTTTGTTAGAGTTAAGGGTTGTGTTGACTTTTGACTTAATTTTTTTTTAATTGAATACCCATTTTGAAAAAGTGCGCCATTAAAAAACAAGGGTGTTTTTAACTTCTCTAGAAAATCAAGCCACTTTTCTTAAAATACCCTTGTTGGAATATATGCTTTTATTAAAAATAAGTGCTATTTTGAGTTTTATGAAAGAAAAAAAAAGAAGAAAAAACCCTTACGAAAATCTTATAAAATTACCCTTTCACTTCTGCATGCTCCTTGATTACTAAAATGCTCCTATCAAAACCTACTATCTCCATCCACATCAAAACTAAATTACCTTATCATCAAATTTGAAAAAAAAATAGAATAGAATAGAAAATAACTTGCAGAGAATAGAGTTTTTTATAGTCTTTTGGGAGAAATCTAATATACCTATACTAAATTGAATTTTTTTGTCAGAAATTTGATCTTTTCAGAATTTACATTTCAATTGTATATTGATGAGTATTCTACAGATTTGAATTATTTTTTTTATGTATATAGATTTCAGTACAAGCATATTAGTACATTGAAGTTATTATATACCTTAGGTTTAATTCTAGATGTTGAATATATTGGTGTAAGGAAGTCATCATAAAATTAGAATTTTTTTTTTAAAATTTTCTAAATGCATATGTAATCCTGATTGGAGTCAAATGACTAATCATTTTTTTATTTATTAAGATGCTTTTTCTAAACTGAAATCTTCATAAAAAAATTAAGGCAGATTAAAGGTGTTTTTCACTTAGATTTTTTTTTCATTAAATATTCATTTTGAATTAGAGTATTATTTTAATTTCTCTTAAGATATCAAACCTCTTCCCACAAAATATCCTCATTGGAATGTATGCTTTTGTTAGAATTTAATAGTTGTTTCTGACTTTTGTTAAAAAAAAAAAGAGGAAAAAATCCCTTACGAAAATCATATAAATTCACCCTTAAAGTCCTGCATGCTTTCTACTTACTCCAAAATTTTCAATCAAAACCTATCGCCTCCATTTACGTCAAACAAAAAAAAATACCTTAGAACTACTACATTTTTCCATCAAATTCGATCAAGAAAAATAAATTACAGAGAACAAAGATTTCTATGGTCTTTTAGGAGGAATCTAATCTACCTAAAATAAATTGAATTATTTGTAAGAAACGCAATTATTTTAATTTTTTTATTTTGATGCCTATACTAGAGATTTGAATTATTATGCACATGTACGGATTTCAATACAAATATATTAGAACATTAAAACTACTGTAAGCATGAAGTTTAATTCTAAATTTTAAAAAGAGATTTGAATTATTATGCACATGTATGGATTTCAAAACAAATATATTAGAACATTAAACTACTGTAAGCATGAAGTTTAATTCTAAATTTTAAAAAGAGACTTACTGGAGGAAGGTATCGCAAAATTGGAGTCTTTGGGATTTTTTTAAATGCATATGTAATCTTGACTGGGATTAATTGGCTATTCCCTTTTTCTTTTCTTTTTTTCCCATTACGATAGTAGTGATTTTGGGTTTTTCACTTAAATTTTTTTTTCTCATTAAATACATATTCTGAGTTAGAATGTTGTTAAAAAAAATAAGGTTTTTTTTTTATGTCTTTTTAGGATATCAAATCTCTTCCCCTGAAATACCCTTATTTGAATATATGCTTTTGTTAAAGTTAAGCATAGTTCTGACCTTTACTTTAAAAAATAAAAAATTCCTAAGAAAATCTTATAAAATCATTCTTGAACTCCAGTATGCTTTCTGACTACTGAAAATTTTCTTATAAAAAATTACCGCCTCCATTCATGTTAAAACTAAGCTATCTTAGAGCTATTACATCTTCTCCATCAAATTCAATTAAAGAAAATAACTTGCTGATAATAGAGGTTTTTATACCCTTTTAGAAGAAATTAAATATATTTAAAGTGCATTAATAATTTTTTAGAAACTCAACCCTTCTTTAATTTTGTATTTCATATTTGTAAATCGATGCGTATGCTACAAATTTACATTATTATTTGTATATACATTTCAATGCAAAAATATTCGTAACTCTCATAAAACTAAGTTTAATTCCAGATTTTGAATATAGATATATTAGTATAATAAAGCTATTGTTAAATTAGAACTTTGTAGAAACTTTTAAATGTATAAGAATCACTAGATCATAAGATTCTGCTCTTAAATATAATTTGAGTTCATGGCAAGTACATAATCTTATGTTCGTATTTTAGTTATTGGAATACCTCTATTTGTATGACAACATATTCTTCATACCGGTATTGTTTTTATATGATCCATTGTAGTCCGAAATACCATATATTTGGCATGATAACATGTTCTTTATATGGCTATTATCTTCATATATTCCACTATTATAAGTGATAGAATTAGTGAAACTGAATTTATAAAATTTCCAATTTATTTGAGTTCAAATGATTAATATTCGTTTTAGTTTCAAAACTCTCAAGTTCTGATACATAAGAGATTAAATGAGTAAATATTTGTTTTTCTTGAAATACTCTTTTTAAGTTCGCTAATACATCTTTTAGTGATAAAATAATATGAATATAAACAAAAAAGAGTTAGGATCTGGCACATCATACAAAATAATATTAAAAGATTAAGTGGTTAACTATTTTTTGTTTAAAATATAATTTTAAATTTATAAGATTTATAAAGATTAAGGGTATTTTTGAATTTTAAAAAGATGAGGCTAAATTACAATATATTTTTTTGAATTTAAACAATTTGCTGCTAGAAGAGATTAAAAGTTCACCAATGCATCTTTTAGTCACAAAGATTAAATAAATATAACCAAAACCGGATCTGAGGCCATCGCATATAAATGATTCCAAGGAGAGTGGTGAAGATGTCAAAAATTCACTTAATCTAATGCGTACATATGTAAGGTGAAAAACTTAGGTTTTTAAACATTATTGGAATTACTGCTTTCATTTCGTTATCTCATATCAACTTCACACGTTTATTTAGCGGTATACATTTTTTGGATTTGAGAGTAAGACTATATTTTGTGCAATGAACTTTCTATACTTTCGAATTTTTGATCAACAACTAATAATTCATTTACTTATTATAATTTAACTGTAATAGTCCTACTAATTAATTTCAATTGTGTTTTTCACTCGATTTATAACATTTTTCTTTTGAATCACGCAAAGCAAGTGATCTTTACTAGTGAGATCTAAATACTTGCGAGGAACTCCATTTCTTGACCACATTCCAAAGAATTCTGCTTCATGGACTTGGAAAGGATTTTGCAAAAGCAAGAAACTACTTGAGAAAGGAATGAGTTATATAATTGGAGATGGCAGGTCAACCAATATCTGGAAGGACGCTTGGATTCCTTTCCCTGAAGGTTTTGCTCCCGCAAAGACCATGGCATCTAATCCCAATATTTCTTTGGTAGCAGATCTAATTTCTCCTAGTGACAAATGTTGGAACATGGAAAAAGTTCAGCTGCTTTTTGACTCGGCCACTATAGAAGCAATCAAGAAAATCCAAATCCCTTATAGTCAAACCCAATACCTAATATCTTGAACCCCCAACAAAAAAGGCAGATTCACTACAAAATCTGCCTACCTCAAGGACAATAAACTCAAGTTCACTCCAAACCCAGCTTTCCCTCCTCTGTTTTGGAAAAAAGTTTGGTCTGCACATATTTTGGAATGCCACAAAATCTTGAAATGGAAAACAACTTAGAATATCCTCCCTTTTCGGCAATCAATGGCCAATTATAATGCCGATAGACCCAAGCTGCCCTCTTTGCAATCATCCTTCTGAAACAGCAACTCATTTGTTCATAAATTGTAACATGACCTGACTTTTGTGGGCTGCTTCACCTTCGAGCTTTCGTCCCCCTCAAGGCATGGAGTGTCAAATCCAATGGCTAAATTTTTTTAATGGGTATTTTTTACCCATATCATTTGCCCCTCATACCGTATTCTTTTGGGAGTAAGAATGCGGAATCAGGACGATTATCGTAGCATTGAATTTTGGGCCCTTGTTTAAGGGTCCTTCGTGTTTGGAAGTTTATTAGAAATAAAGGTCTTGTCTACTCAATTGGCCGAGTAGAGGCCTTAATCGTGCTCGTCTACTTGGCTGGCCGAATAGAGTTAAAGGATCTCATCTGCTGGCCTGCGCGAGCAGATAGACAAGACTAATGTGCTCATTGCCTCAGCCTGGTGAGTAGAGGCTTAGAAGACTTTAAATGTGCTTGTCTGCTCGGCTTGGCGAGCAGAGAGATTGAGAGGCTTTAATGTGCTCGTCTTCTCGGCCTGGCGAGTAGAGGCGCTCGTTTGCTCGTCTGCTCGGATTCATGAGCACATCCAGATCTTGGAAGGAGGTTGTATACTCGGTCGGGTGGGTAGAGGCAGAGGGGTCTAATGTGCTCGTCTGCTCGACTTTGCGAGGAGAGGCTTAAACCTCGAATAGAGCTCGTCTACTCGGCTAGAGCAGAGGCATGGGTCTAGTGCTCTCGTCTGCTTGGAGAGGCTAAGACCAAAGGTGCTCGTATACTTGGCTAGAGCAGAGGCATGGGTCTAGTGCGCTTGTCTGCTTGGCAGAGGCTAAGACCAAAGGCACTCGTATACTCGGCTAGAGTAGAGGCATTGGTCTAGTGCGCTCGTCTGCTCGGCAGAGGCTAAGACCAAAGGCGCTTACCTACTCGGCTAGAGAAGAGACGTGGGTCTAATGCGCTCCTCTGCTCAACAGAGGCTAAGACCAAAGTCGCTCGTATGCTATGGGTCTTCATAGGCTCATCTACTTGGCTGGGAGAGTTGAGGATTTTATGGACTCGTCTACTCGGCCGGGAGAGTAGAGACCTTCATGGGATCGTTTACTCGGCCGAAAGAGTAGAGACCTTCATGGGGTCGTCTACTAGGCTAGGAGAGTAGAGGCCTTCATGGGGTCGTCTACTCGGCTGGGAGAGTAGAGGCCTTCATGGACTCGTCTACTCAGTCGAGAGAGTAGAGGAGTTATGAGCTCGTCTACTCAGCTGAAAGAGTAGAGACCTTTACGGGCTCGTCTACTCGACCAAGAGAGTAGAGGCCTTCATGGGCTCGTCTACTCAGCCGAGAGAGTAGAGGAGTTATGGACTCATCTACTCGGTTAGAAGAGTAGAGGCCTTCATCGGCTCGTCTACTCAGTTGGGAGAGTAGAGGCCTTTATGGACTAGTCTACTCGGCCGGGAGAGTAGAGACCTTCATGGGATTGTCTACTCAGCCAGGAGAGTAGAGGCCTTCATGAGGTCGTCTACTCAGTTGGGAGAGTAGAGGCCTTCATGGGCTTGTCTACTCGGCTGGAAGAGTAGAGGCCTTTATGGACTCGTCTACTCGGCCGGGAGAGTAGAGGAGTTATGGAGTCGTCTACTCGGCTGGGAGAGTAGAGGAGTTATGAGCTCGTCTACTCGGCAGGGAAAGTAGAGACCTTCATGGGCTTGTCTATTCAGCCGGGAGAGTAGAGGCCTTCATGGGCTCGTTTATTCAGCTGAGAGAGTAGAGGAGTTATGGACTCGTCTACTCGGCTGGGAGAGTAGAGGCCTTCATGGGCTCGTCTACTCGGCTGGGAGAGTAGAGGCCTTTATGGACTCGTCTACTCGGCTGGGAGAGTAGAGGAGTTATGGACTCGTCTACTCGACAAGAAGAGTAGAGACCTTCATGGGCTCGTCTACTCTACCGGGAGAGTAGACGAGTTATGAGCTCGTCTACTCGGTCGGGAGAGTAGAGACCTTCATGAGCTCGTCTACTCGGCCGAGAGAGTAGAGTAGTTATGGACTCGTCTACTCGATCAGGATAATAGAGGCCATCATGGGCTCGTCTATTTGGCCAGGAGAGTGGAGGCCTTCATGGGGTCATCTACTCAGTCAAGAGAGTAGAGCCCTTTATGGGCTCGTCTATTAGGCCATGAGAGTATAGAGCTTCATGGACTAGTTTATTTGGCCAGGAGAGTAGAGAGCTTCATGGGCTCGTCTACTCGGCCGGGAGAGTAGAGGTGTAATATCCCACATCGGATGTGGAATAGTATGAGATGACCCTTATAAGACCTTGCCAAGGAACTCATAAGTACCTACTTGGCTAGCCCTTTTGAGGGAGGCAATGCCTTGTGGTGGGGCCGTGGACCGGGTCGTTACAGATGGTATCAGAGCCGACTCTCGAAAACTTGGGCTGGGCTATCCAGTCGGGTTACCGATGGTTGGGGAAACGGAGGCAAGCCCGGGTATATCCCACATCAAGAGGATGGTTGGGGCAACGAAGGGTGAGCCCGGAATATCCCACATTGGCTAGAGAAGAAGATTCTGGGCTATGTGTGATTGAGCCTTAGCGAGGACGCTAAGGTATAAGAAGGGGAGATTGTAATATCCCACATCGAATGTGGAATAGTATGAGATGACCCTTATAAGACCTTGCCAAGGAACTCATAAGTACCTACTTGACTAGCCCTTTTGAGGGAGGCAATGCCTTGTGGTGGGGCCGTGGACCGGGTCGTTACAGATATGTAACACCCCGATATTTTTTCGGATTTAAATAGGAAACTTTGACGATATTTTTTTTTACTTAGTGTCGATATTTTTTTAGCGACCTTTAGTGACGAACAAGGAAGCGGGATAGCGTATCAAACCCATTAAAATTTTCTAGCACATAAACCGTAACGAATAATTTATTTTGAACATGTTTATAATAATAGAAAAATAGTGGGTAAAATTTAAAATAACTTACGAAAGTATAAGGGGTCTTTTGTGATATTTTCCTATTAGGGTTTTTATATAAAGGCTTGCAAAAGGGAGCAGCCGTTCCCCATCTGTATCATCTCCAAACCACGAGTTGAGAGAGAGAGAGAGGGATAGAGAGACAAAGAAGGCTAGGAGAAGAGAATTCCCAGCAAGTTGCGTGGAGTTTTCGGTAAGTCTCTAACCTTTATTTTCCCTCTAGTTTACTATGTGATTTATGGGTGAACGGGACTGAGAGGAAGGGGTGTGAGGGGATTGAACGGTGGGTAGCTTTGGATCGGCCATAGTAGAAGATCGAGTAAGGAGGACAGTGGATGTAGTGTCTGTGCGCACTTTGGGGGGCTTGATTTTAGTGGTTTTTGTGGCCATGACAATCATGGCTGCCGAAAGGAAAAAGGAGAGTTTGTGCAGCCATGGGGCTGCAGTATAAGAGAGAGGGAAACGGTTTTGTAATAGATCTTCGATGGGTACGGTTGTGTGGGTTTAAAGCCGTGAACGGCCATGGCTACCGTGGACATGAGTTTGCGGCACCGCCATGGCTCGGACAAGGGTAGAAGCAGAAGCGGCAGCTGCGATTTAGGTTGAGAAAACAACCACGAGGGCTGTGGGTTTTTATAGAGAGAGAGAGAGAGGGATCATGGCTGCCGTAAGAGTGAGGCAGTGAGTGAGTAATGTGTGAGCGCATGTGCGTGTGCGCCGTATGTGTGAAAAAAAAACAGTGTGTGCGTGAGTGGGTATTTTATGTGTTGTGTGCCCATACAAGTGTGCGCAGTGTGGTGATGTGCGTGAGTGTGAAGCTGCCGAGAGGCAGCTGTGAGTGAGTCTATATGTGTGTGTATAGAGTGATTTGTAAACGTGTGTATGTATGTGTGAGCGCCGTGTGTGTATGTGTGCTGTATGTGAGTGAGCTTACGAGGGAGAAGATGGTTGGCAGTTTAGGTGTAAGTGTTTTGCCCAGCTGTGTGTGTGAGTGGAGCGGCATGTGTATGTGTGTTGTATATGTGCATGTAGCGTGTGTGCAATGGAAGGAAGGGATGAAAAAGGGCCTGCAATGGCACTTAGAAATGTTGCTGTGTCTCTTTTGGAAAGAAAGTGAAGAGTGTATTGTGGGAAATGTGTATGTGTGAAGTGGGTTTGTGAGAAGGGATAAGAGGAGGAGAAGCTGCGTGAACAGTAACCTTGTACTCTGGGTTTGGACAAGAAAAGAAGATAATGAGCAGTAGATATGTTATGCGTGAACAGTACACTGTGCTTGCACAGTTGTACCTCTTGGCTGTTGGGTACTGTACGCTTGTTCGAAAATTCTGAAAATTTACAGGATGATTCTTAGTGCAATATTATAATTTCTGTGAAAATTTCATATTTTTCTGATATCGTATGTATTTACTATATTTTCTGCAATTTCAGACATATAAAAATTCTTTGGAGCCCTTAAACCCAAAAAATGGTCAGAGAAAAATTAGAGTAATGTCATTATGATATGAGTAAGACTCAGTTTGAATTTGATAATTTTTGGAGTTTATTTTCTATGGTTTCCGTATCGCATTGGTTTTAGCAAAACGAATAGTTTAAAAATAGTTTTAATACCTTTTAATTTCTGATTTAAATTTCTATAACTTTTATACATATTTTAAAGCTGTTACAAAAATTATGGGACTTTATTTTCAGCTAAAAGAAATTTTGGCAATTTATGGGTTTTTAGTGTATTTAAAGAAATTATTATTTTTTATTCAAAAATATTCAAAATTTTAGAAAATTCATATTTTGACTCTCTACAATGTTTTAAGTTATGAAAGTATTTTATTGTAATTTATTACGAATCTCGGGATATCATTACGCATTAAAGAGTACAGTGTTTTCGGCTAGGTTGGCCGTGCGCAGGAATCGTTTTGAGTTGCGTCATTCTGGGGTTAGAAGTGAGCGCCATTTGGGTAGTTGATAATAGGGTTTATAGTATAGTAGTGTAGATTATTTTTCTAATAAATGAATTTGTCAATTTAGGTTAATTCAACGACTTTTGGATTGATGTCAATTAACATTGCATAACGTGGATCGAGGTAAGGGATTTCTTTTGAAACCCAGTTTTCTCTATTTGTCCTCGAATATTTCTTTGAATTGTTATCGCTATTCTTTTGGATTCTGTTATTTTGATTAAGTCGCATTGTTTGCCTTAACAACCTATCTTGAGCCTTAAGCGTTTATTGGAAATCATATTCAATGCACTGTGTTTATTTCTCGTTGTGCATCGATTTAAGAATTGTATTATCCTTTGTTCTCATTCTGCATATTGACATGAGAGTTTGCATTGGTGTGTTTGGCGGGAGTTGGTGTATAGTGGAGGATATTGGTGTGGGCTAGTACCTTGATGGACTAGCCGGTGTATTGGTGTGGGCTAGTGCCTTGATGAACTAGCCGGTGGAAAGTGTTAATGAGCATCGCCTTTGTGGCTTTGCTAAGTGATTACCCTGCATTGCCTGTGTGGCTTTGCAATTGCTCATGTTCAATATTATCTGTGATTGTTCTGAAAATCGTATTGATATCTGATGAAACTAGTTATGATTCTTTTTTGAAAATCTATGAACTGCATCTGTAATTGTTTCGTAGTTTCTATCTTTGAGCGACCTTACTGACCTCTCAAAAGCTCACTCCCCTTTGACTTCCTTTCCGCAGGTGATAACCAACAATAGATCGTATTGGGTGTGGACTAGATCTGAGCCGAGCGAAAGAGAACTTAAGTTTCAGTATTAGCCTTTAGAACCCCTGCGTGGGCCATTATTGTTATTTAGAATTGTTAGCTTAGATTTGATGTTTCAAGTATAATTGTACGCTAAGAGTATTATTTTACTCAACGGTTTAGTTGCTCTGACGGACTGATGGTTCTAAATTTCTTGAGTTTGAGGTCGTAATTGTCTGAGTGTATCTGATCGAGCGAGTGTTAACGTTCCGGAAATTCCGGGATGTTACAAGAGGCCTTGTTGGTCTAAACGCGCTCGTCTACTTGACTGGGCGAGCAGAGGCTTAGGCCATGAAATGGGCTTGTCTACTCGGCTTGGCGAGTAGAGGCCGTGTTGGTTTAAACGCACTCGTCTACTCGTCTGGGCGAACTGAGGCTTAGGCCATGAAATGGGCTCATCTACTTGGCTTGGTGAGTAAAGGCCATGTTAGCCTAAACGCGCTCGTCTACTTGGCTTGGTGAGCAGAGGCTTAGTCCACGAGGTATTATATCTACTCAGTTTTATTGTGTTTTTCATCAAGGGATACAAGGGTTAACTTACCTCCTGTATTGCTGATTGATTGTCACCACGTGTTGTTTGTCCCAACGGTCGTGAGATCTTGGCTATAATATCTATATATAAGGAGAAATCGTTTCATTTCTTTTCACTTTATTTTTGAGTAGGAGAGACTTCGAGAGGTCTAAAGGAGCTCTTATACTCGATCTAGCGAAGTAGTTAGGCGACTTTTTTTGGAGATAAGCACTGGTACTAGGCTAGACCAATGCAAATGTCCTTAGAGAAGGTGTGTCGAATGATAACTGGCGCTGTGATGCTGAGCTTATTAAAGTGTCGGTTCTGAAAGTTGCTAGAGCATGGTTGCGGTAGTAACGAGTGAGCCTCGTAATATCTCTTCGTAGACCGTTTATTTCTGGAATGATGATGCTCGTAATATCTCTTAGGCAGTTTATTTCTGGAATGACGACGCTTTTCGTTATTTAGAAAAAGTGATATGGCTATTGCAATGGTTCTTTTAGTCATTCTCGTGATGCACAAGGCGAGATTATTTTTGAATTCGCTGCTAGGGTGACCTTGGATGTTGGTTGCAAAAGCTCTTAGCATGATGATGAGGAGGTTACTGCATAGGTTGCCATTAATAAGTGGTGGTTTGTAGTGCTTGACACATTCAAGAGGGACGACTGACCAAGGCTTGATAGATTCTTACATGGCATGAATGGTGATGCGACACCCTCAACCCTGGTGACATCACCGGGCTGAGTTATCGATCATAATCACATTCAAAATCCTATACTGAATATAGAGCAACTACATCCTCATACTCATATATCATTAATAGACGCTCCAAAATGCGTCCTTACAAAAATTTTCCTTACAAACATACATCATACTGCAGCAGAAGACTTTCAAGTCTCTAAACAACATGAATATTTACAACCTAATATACAACTGTAGTCGTAGGATTCTTAACAACTGATCTCACAGCTCAATCTTTACCTCACACAACGTATCCCCTTGCTCAACTTTTCTAACTTGTTTCTCTTCCCTTCTCTAGAGGGTTCTCTTTGATCAACCTTACAGCCTGCACAATACAACATAAGGAATGAGCGCAAATTGCCTTGTAAAGACAACACGAGGAATATCGTGTACAAATGATTCAAAGGACTCGAAGGAATAATAATCATCTCAATGATAGCAATGAATCATGAGTAGTCAATAAATTTCAGCATCAGCATACTTGTCAAACGATAATTTTCTTTCGTTAGACTGAGCGGCTTTAAGGCCCAACAGAACAGTATTATTGCCACCTCCTCATGTACAAGACTGACTGACTGATAGACTGACTATGCAAGTGAACACTTAAATAGGAAATTGAAAAGATAAACATCAACAAAATACAAGTCATTAAAATCATTAACATAAAAAAAAAATCAAATGCAATGCAACTCAGACACGACAGACTAGACTCGACCAGACATGACAAACTCGACTTGCGTGCCCTTGCCCTACATCCTCTTTGCCAGTGATCATGTTTCACAGGCCATCCTCCTCATATTGATGTCCCATCTTGTGGGATGTTCATCTCAGTCTCAAGTAAATAGAAGAGACATTGTCAACAAGTAGGGAACTCATTTAGAATGCTTTCTCAAACCACGTTACAGCCAAGCAGCAAGACATCATCAACGGGGCAGACTAAGGGGAAATTTATTCCACCTTATGTCCTCAACAATACAGCTCAACAAGGAATACCGGATCAGAAGATCAACCGATGTTCAGACTCAACAACATGAGTTCAACGTGACATCATCAACATGGCCGACTTGGGAAAAGATTACCGCAAGCCCTTAACCACGTTCTTACATAAGAGAAATGTCGACTACCAATAAGTGTCGACATTTCACGACAACGCGCAATGACCTCAACAACATCATCATCAATGACATGGCGGACTCAGGAGAAGTTTGCCACAAGTTCTCAATGGTGTTCTCAAAGAGAAGAGATATAGGCTATCAATAACTATCGACATCTCACAACAGTCACACGATAACCCCTACGCAACATCATCATCAACTTTAGGTATGCTAATCGAATCGAACCATAGCATACTAGGACACACATCATCCTTATTAAATTCTATCAACAAAGCGAACTAAGGGAATTATTCTACCCTAAGTCCTCAACAGCACAATTTAAATATGCATATACCGGTCACAATGACTACCGGTATCCAATCATAACGGCAAGAATGCAACAACACGTCATCAACATGGCATGCTAATCGAACAATGAATTAGCATATTGAACCGCATTGTCCTTACCTGATTGGCTTATAGCCGAAGCATCTCGCAATCTTTGATCGCAACGAGCTGCATCACCTAGTCAAATAATACTCTGCTCGTTAGACATCATTCAACATATACACACTCCTTATTCTACCCCTACCCCTTTAACCGCTCATAGCGTCTTACGATAGCTAGTTAATTCGATCTTTAATCTAGCCTTATCGACTTATTATCGACCCTCATTTTAGACATACTATCACTATTCCTCGCTACCCACCCATCCGAACGCTAAATTATTCGCGTTCTTAAAAATTTAACGTCAACACGACAAATTACCAAAATACCCCCGGATGGCCTCTACATCACCAACACCCCCAAACCGCTTTGAAACTACTTTTTAGATGTACTGTATCATTTATAGACCAAATATTCCCTCAGAAAATTTTAAAGGAAAATTACCAAAACACCCCCTAGCGGCCATCGCCCTAACAAACATCTCAAAACTACTTTAAAAAAACTTTTTGGATGTCTTACACCCATTTTCGGACTAACAAGTCCTCGAAAAATTTTGTAAGAAAAATTGCCAAAATACCCCCTCTAGGCGTCAAATTACCGAAATGCCCTCGGGGTTCACTGTCACCACAATGCCCCCGAATCAGCTTCAAAACAACCTTTTAGGTGTTTTACAACTCTTTCTGGACTAAAAAGTCTTTTGAAAAACTTTACCAAGAAAATTACCAAAATGCCCCTCTCTAGGTGACAAATTATCAAAATGCCCCTGAGGGTTCCTGGCATCAGAAAAATCTTAAAAGTGCTTTAAAATGCTATTTTAAGCATCCTGAATTCATTCTTAAGCTAAAAACTATTTTACAGAATTTTCGTCCAAAAATCTCGAACCGGTGTCCGGACCGAGCGCTTAAAAGCCCGTTTGGCCAAAAATAGCTAACAACTTTGGAATGACCTAAACTCTTGGAAAATGGTACTTCTCAGCATCTTAGAGTCCTCATAAAAGTTTCATGCCAAACGGCGCTCGCTTGGTATTTTAAATTTCATCGTAAAGTTCCAAACTTCTCGCATCCGTTCACCCCCTTCCCGTTCTTGGAAAAATATGAAAATTTTCCACGATACAAGTCTCCTAAAAATAACTAGGGTCTTATTTTTGTACTTTGGCTAAATCTGGTTCTAACTATTTTTAAAAATTCGGATTAGAACTTGTATATTAAGGTTTCATCTTTAGCGACAATTACAAGTCACTATTCAGATTCAACACACGCACTACTACACCTTGAACGCGCACACACAAAGCTTCTTCTTCCTTGAACCAGCCATGTACCTGGGTTTTCTCTTCTTTAATTTTCACATGGATTTCCATTTTTTTTACACTTACATGTCTGAATTCCCTTACTGTCACACCCACACCACTGAAATCAACCCAATTCAAACCCTAATTCATTTTTCCTCTTTCTTTGTTGTTTTAGGTCTTATATCCATGATTCCAACAAGATTTCATCATCATTCCTTCATCCCCACTCACATACTAGCATAACCATATATATATATATATATATATATATATATATATATATATATATATATATATATATATATATATATATATATATATATATATATATATATATATATATATATATATATATATATATATATATATATATATATATATATATGGGAGCTGATCCATTGATAGCGCTAGCAAATGGAGTTAAGTTGCTAGCGCGATCTGACCGTCCATCCTGAAAGATGGACGGTCCAGATCGCGCCTTTTTCCAAAACTGATCCCCGTCCGCCATACTGTCTCGCGGACGGGAGTTTTACCTTTTTGCCCTCCTCCCATGTCCGCGAGACTGTCTCGCGGACGCCTTTCTGTTCCTGACATGTGTCAGGAAAAAGGCGTCCGCCATACTGTATGGCGGACGATCTCTAGGCTGACACATGTCAGGGCCTGTCCCCTCGGTCGCCTATAAAGTCTCGGGCGTGAGCCCCGAGAACTGGATCCCCTTGGTATCTGTATGGCGTCAACAGTGTCCCTTGGTATCTGTAGCGGACGGCGTCCCTTCGTCAACTCTCTCCTGCTATAAATATTTAATCAGATCGGGGTATATATATTATTGTAGCGGACGGCGTCCCCTCTCTCGAACATCTAACCTAAAGCCGCTACCCCATCTACGGCGACTCACATCTCCGGTCACCCACATCTCCGCCGACACCACCGTCCTCACCTCAACGACGATCTCGATGGCTTCTGGATCGGAGACCACCTACGCCTACGATTATATTGGCAACTTGCACCTGGTAGGCAAACACTTTTTCAAAGTCATGATGCCGGGATTTGAGCATGAACTTGTAGGCTATCCCTCTTTCTCTTTCTCTGTATTTTCGTGTGTTAAAAGTTTGATCTTTTGTTTTTCTTAACCAAAACTAACCTATTTTTTGTATTTTGTGTTTGGTAGGACATACCGGAAGCATTTACCAATCAATTTACAACAATTCATGATAGTGCAAGATTATATAGCCGCAAGGGGGCATGGCAGGTTGAAATCAAGCTGAAGCCCGGCCGATCCCAAAAAAAGGAATTCGCAGAGGGTTGGAACGTCTTCGTGCGCCAGCATGGCCTCGAACTCGGGGACTTTGTAGTGTTCGAACACCTTGGGTGGTGGGATTTTCAAGTTGTAATCTTTGAACGGAGCGCTTGTGAAAAGCTTTCGTACCCCATTTGTGAACCATAGTTTATTATAATAAAAATATTTATGTTCTTGTTTATTATGTTTTCAAATTTTTTCTTGGTTAATTGTGCCTTTTTTTGTTGCCTCGATATATTGATATATTGAGATCGTTGATTATGAATTGTACATTATTTTTTGGAAAATTTGAGATTGTTGATTCCGTCGCTAAAACAAGTCTTTGGGCGTCAGTTTATTAAAATAGCATTAACGTACTATGTCGCTAAAACAAGTCTTCGGGCCAATTTATTTCAATTTATTAAAACTGCATTACGGGCGCCAATTTATTCCAATTTATTACATTACGCCACATTGTATAGTTCTATATATATAGCGGATATAAGGGGCCCTCCGCTTAGGCCGGGTTCGGGAAGGTCGGGAACTAAATGTCTGGTCCGTGCCAACCATTTTTTGCGGTAAGCATATCCGCGATACTATATAGCGGACAGTTTGGACTAAGTGTAGAAAAAACTAAGTGTTGGAGAGGTGGAAGTAAGTGTAGAAGAAAAAACTAAGTGTAGAAAAAACTAAGTGTAGAAGAAAAAACTAAGTATAGAAAAAACGAAGTTTTGGAGAGGTGGAACAAAGTGTAGAAGAAAAAACTAAGTAATGGTTTTCTGTGGGGCCGTCCGCTACATAGTATAGCGGACGTAGAGAACACAACCAAAAACATTCTGCGGGGCCGTCCGCTACATAGCATAGCGGACGTAGAGAACACAACCAAAAACATTCTGCGGGGCCGTCCGCTATACTATGTAGCGGACGTAGAGAAGACCAGCAAAAAAATTCTTCTGTGTCGTCCGCTACATAGTATAGCGGACGTAGAGAAAACTACCAAAAGTCTAGCGTCCGCGATACTATATAGCGGACAAGGAACAGACCCGCGATACTATATAGCGGACGGCAAATATATATTGTCCAGCGGACAGCAAATATATATATTCAAACCCAAAAGAAAGTCCCCCTATAACTTCTACACTCTTCTTCTCCCCGTGTTCTTCCTACTCACAAATATTCCCAGCGGCGTTGGCAAGCAGATCTGCGCAATTTCTTCATAAGAGCAGCTTTAATCCCCCCCTAATAGATCACGTAAGTTCACAAAATCAATCCTTTACATGTTTCTAATCTATAGTTGTGATCAATATTGCGTTTTATGCGTGGTTTTGATTATGCATTGAGCATGTGCTAGCGGTGATGAGGATTTATATATGTATGTATTTGTTCATGTGCTAGCGTTTGTAAAATCCGATTCCATAGTTTCAGTTGCAAAAAATGGAATTTATCCCTGGACCAGAAGATCCATCCGTGTTATACGACCAAGCCAACCATATCAGTACGCTCATATGGGATGGTGGAGTAAGATACATTATTTATCAACTTTCTTATTATTACGAACGTTGTTTTACCGTTCATTTTGCTCAAATTGTATTTATTAATAATTCGTAGGAAAGAGAACTTCTCACCACCGTAGAAGTATCTCGCGAGTTCACGAGATGGACCTTGAACAATTCCCAGAAAAGCATACTGCGTGGAATTGGGTTTGGGATTTTCACGCATGGGCAGATCTTTCAACAGCTTGACCGGGCCTTGATAGGTGCCCTTGTTGAGAGGTGGAGAAGTGAAACGAATACGTTTCACTTCCCGATCGGAGAGATGACGATTACCCTAGAAGATGTAGGGTTCATCTTGGGGTTGCCGGTGACGGGGCGGCCGGTAATTGCTCCTCCGTCAGACGCAACGAATAAGAGAACAGCGCGAGACTTCTTCACTTCGATACCCCAGGATCAATTTAGCACTGGTGGTATAAAGTTGAAGTGGTTGGTAGATACCTACGGGGTTTTGCCGGAAAACTATACGGGCCGTGAGCTTGTGGTGTACACAAAGGCCTTCCTCTTGTGGGTGATGGGAGCAATTTTATTCCCAACGACGTCGAAGAACACGGTCAGCGTGAAATATTTACCGTTGTTGGGTAACCTGTCGGAGGTTGGGGATTATGCCTGGGGTGCAGCGGTTCTTTCGTATCTGTACCGAGCATTGCACAAGGCAACGAGGCCCAACTCCAAAGCCATATGTGCATGTCTCTCGCTATTGCAGGTATATCATATAAATCATGTCTTCGTTATTGTGTTTTATTTTTGTTGAATCGACGATATAAATATAATTTTTTGATGTTCTCAGGTGTGGTCTTACGAACACCTTGCTCCCGGTGCACCAACGCGTAGGGATGGAACCGACAAAGTCTGGCCTCGGTTGTGTGCTTGGGAGTACAGCCGGAGGGCTAGCCACTACAAGAGGAGAGTCGATCCCCATCACAACATTACGTACTATCGAGGGGAGTTCGACCGTCTATCTCCGGGCCAAATGCGTTGGGCACCGTACATACGTTTGGCGCGACGGGTGGGAGAGTCGTTCGTCTTCACGCTCTCCGGGTTGCAGCGCACACCCCTGATCCATTTCGAGCTCGCAGAGTGGCAGCTGCCCGACCGAGCAATGCGCCATTTTGAGTTGGAGCAGGGTTTGCCAGTCGATGCCCCGGATATGAGGGTTAACAGGAACCCACCGGATGTCGGAGTGTTTGGCACCGCCAATGCGTACGAATTGTGCGCGGCCGAAATAGAGCTTTGGACTTCTTGGCAGGACACACTGGCGGCCATCGTCTCGGAGCCAGACCCCGTTATCAGCATCGATCAGTACGATGAGTGGTACTACCGCATCACGCGGAGGAGAGTAGCCCCTGTAAACTTTGAACGTGGGGAGAGGTATGCGCCTAGGGGTCAGATCGATGAGCGTATGGCATACAATCTCGTAAGTTGCCCAACAAGTCTGACTTGAACCAAATTAGTTGAATATAAATGTCTGATTGAAGTTACTTAATTTTTTATCTCTTTGGATGTAGGTTAATGCCTCGCTTGCATTCTTCCAGAAGTTGAGTGAGCGGAGGGATCTGGTGAGCGCAATGGGCGAGGATCTTTGCCAACAGGCTGCGACATTGGCTTTAGGCTGCGGGAATTTTTTGCGCCAAGCATCGGGCCAGTCTTCGGGAGTAAGCCCGGGAATGGGTTATACGGGCGTCAGCCAGGGATACGGTGATCCCTCTGGACAGGCTTCAGGGGTGAGTCAGGGAGTTGTTGGTACCTCTGAAGCGGGGATGGGACAGGCTCAAGCGTCGTGGGGCGATTACAGCGGCCCCTCCTTCAATTTGTTCCCGGAACCCCTCTCTCAAGTCACGCAAGACTTTCCTTTCGGAAACTACGGTTTCTCCGAGGCACTGCCCATTGTCCCGTGGGCGGGACCAGTTGGCGGCCCCGAAGGGGAATATCAGCCGGCCGAAGAAGGAATTGGAGGCCAATATCCCCCGATCGACCCCCGAGGGCAATATCCGAAAGGGCATCCAGCCAGGCCCCTAAAGCCGCATAAATGCGATATAATCCGAGCCCGTTATTTTAGCGGGGCCCCCCAAGACGGAGCGTCGTATGACGTGGATCACCCCGAGGGCTTGGATTACAATGCCTCTTGGACAGAGATCGCCTCGCTGGCGCCGGGATCTTGGTTAGACAGCGGTGTCATCTCGCACTACGTGCAAATTCTGAGGCGAAGGTGTCGGGAGCATCCAGACATCGGTCTGCGCGTGTTTATCTTGGATGCTTTTTTCCATCAGCTCCTAGTACAAGAGTGGCACGACTGGGGCAATGCAAGGAAGGGGAGAGGCATGGCCCAGTGGAAACCGTCCCCTAACCTACAAGCATATCTTGCTAGGGATAGTCCAGTGAGCGCAAGTGTTGCCGAC
>JAVXUP010002515.1:0-125166 GCA_033070095.1 Escallonia herrerae | reverse complement strand
TCGTGTACCCAGAGCATCTTGCAAACTACGCCAGAACCTCGATGTAAAACGTGCATCTCTATCCGAAACTATTGAGACGGGCACGCCGTGTAGTCGAACAATCTCCTGAACATAGAGTTTAGCCAATCTCTCTAAGCTATAGGTAACTTTAACAGGAATAAAATGCGCTGACTTAGTCAAACGATCGATTATCACCCAAATTGAATCATGACCTTGCCTTGTCCTAGGCAAACCAGACACGAAGTCCATAGCAATATATTCCCACTTCCATTGAGGAATGGTAAGTGGTTGCAAAGGTCCACTTGGCCGTTGATGTTCCACTTTAACCTGCTGACAAATAAGACACCGAGCTACGAAGTCTGCTATCTCTCTTTTCATATCATTCCACCAAAACACGTCTCGTAAATCCCGATACATCTTAGTACTACCGGGATGTACTGTGAAGCCTGAACTGTGCGCATCCTGCATTATTCCTCCTTTAACCCTACATCAGAAGGAACACACAGTCTGGTTCCATAACGTAATGCCCCCTCAGCATCAGTCCTGAACTCTGGCTGTTGACCTGCTCTAACTTGTTCTCTGATCTTAATTAATTTTGGATCTACAGTCTGAGCTTGTTTAATCCTTTCGATCAATGTAGGTTGCACCATTAAATTACCAAGATAGTTCCCAGACCCCGGTACCAAAATATCCACACACAAACTTTCAAGATCCGCAAGAATTTCTTTTTGTGAAATCCAAAGAGCTGCAATTGTACCAGTATTCTTTCTACTGAGAGCATCAGCAACCACATTGGCCTTCCCTGGATGATATAAAATCTTACAATCATAGTCCTTAAGTAATTCTAACCATCGACGTTGCCGCATATTTAACTCTTTCTGCGTGAATAAAAACTTAAGACTCTTATGATCCGTATATATCTCACACGTCTCACCATAGAGATAGTGCCTCCAAATTTTCAAGGCAAAAACTACGGCCGCTAACTCCAAGTCATGTGTTGGATAGTTCATTTCATACGTTTTGAGTTGCCGCGAACCATAAGCAATGACATGTCCATGCTGCATTAACACACATCCCAGACCTTTCTGTGAAGCATCGCTGTATATCACAAATCCTCCAGTCCCTGAAGGCAGAGAAAGGACAGGAGCTGAAACCAGTCTTTTCTTTAGCTCCAGAAAACTATGATCACACTCCTCTGACCACTCAAACTTAACCTTTTTCCGAGTCAACCGAGTTAATGGGGTAGCAAGCTTTGAAAATCCCTCAACAAACCTGCGATAATAGCCAGCCAAACCAAGGAAACTACGAACTTCTCTAACTGTCCTTGGTTTTTCCCAATTCCATACTGCTTCTACCTTAGATGGATCCACCGAGATCCCATCTTTAGACACCACATGCCCTAGAAACACAACTTTCTCAAGCCAAAATTCACATTTCTTGAACTTGGCATAAAGCTTCTCTTCCCTCAAAATCTGCAGCACCGTACATAAATGTTCTTCATGTTCCTCCTTGCTTTTGGAGTAAATCAGTATGTCATCAATAAAGACTATGACAAATTGGTCCAAATATTCCTTAAACACCCGATTCATCAAGTCCATGAATGCTGCAGGTGCATTCGTTAATCCAAACGGCATCACTACAAACTCATAGTGTCCATATCTTGTTCGAAAGGCAGTCTTGGGTATATCTTCCCTCCTAACCCTCAATTGGTGGTAACCTGACCTCAGGTCAATCTTGGAAAAATATTCAGCTCCTTGTAGTTGGTCAAACAAGTCGTCAATCCGTGGCAAAGGGTACTTATTACGAACTGTGACACGGTTCAACTCCCTATAATCAATGCACAACCTCATTGTTCCATCTTTCTTCTTTACAAATAAAACAGGAGCACCCCAAGGAGAGACGCTTGGGCGAATGAAGCCTTTCTCAAGCAATTCTTGAAGTTGCACCTTAAGCTCTTTGAGTTCGGCAGGAGCCATGCGGTAAGGAGCCTTAGAAATCGGAGCAACTCCTGGTACAAGATCTATAATAAACTCGACTTCACGGTTCGGAGGAAGACCAGGAAGCTCTTCGGGAAACACGTCTGAAAATTCACTAACGATGGGAATATCTGACAAGTTCTGATCAGCTATACGGGTATCCACAATGTGAGCTAAAAATCCCTGACACCCCTTCCTGAGTAGTCGTCTAGCCCGTAAGGCAGAAATAAGACAAGAAGACGTAACGGAAGTAGAACCTTTAAACTTAAACTTAGATTGACCGGGAATCTGAAAATGGACTTCTTTGGCATAACAATCCAATGAGGCATGATAAGAAGACAACCAGTCCATACCAAGAATAACATCAAAATCCCGAATATCCATAACTATAAGGTCAACCGGTAACTCTCTACCCTCAATGTGAACCACACAAGACTTGTACACCGTAGATACTAGAATAGATTTCCCCACTGGGGTATCAATCATCAAATCAAATTCTAAGGGTTGTGGTTCTAAATCCAATTTACACGCAAGAGAAGAGGTTATAAATGAATGTGTGGATCCAGGGTCTAATAATGCATGGAATGAATAAGAACCGATCTGAATTGTACCTGCTACCACGTCATTGGAAGCTGTGGCATCTCTGGCAGTCAAGGCATAAGCACGGCCCTGAACTCTCGGCCTCTGATCCCCTGTAGATGGCTTGGTCCCACCCTGAGTTTGCATGTTATAAGTCTTCTCCCCTGGTCTCTCTTTCTTTGGATACGGGCATTCCACAGCATAATGTCCCACCTTCCCACAGTTGAAGCAAGAATTTGTTAAACGATGGCATGGCCTATCCCCATGATCTTTACCGCAGGTATCACAAATCTTTGAAAGCCTTCGAGTCGATCGCACGCCTTCTTGTAAAGCTAATTTCTTCTTGTTCTGACCACCACCCTTGTTCTTGTCTGAAGTTTCTGTACGGCCTCTCTTATGCCTCTGTTCCTCCTTCTCTTTCTGAAACTCTTCGTAGTCTGCCTCTAAAATTTCAGCCCGTTCCACCACCTTAGCATAAGTCGGAAGCTTCAGTGCCAACAACCTGTTCTTAATGCCTCGCCTTAATCCTTTCTCAAACCTTCTTGCTTTACGATTCTCAGTATCAACCAGATGTGGGGCATATCTTGATAATGAGGTGAACTTCGCCTCATATTGTGCCACTGTCATGTCGTTCTGTACCAACTTCAAGAATTCTTCCTCCTTCTGATCTCTTACATTCTGAGGAAAGTATTTCTCAAAGAAAATAGTTTTAAATCGCTCCCAAGTCATGGGATGATTAGCACTGATCCTCTGCGTGCGCTTGACCATTTTCCACCAATGGTCAGCTTCATCTTCTAACATGAAAACCGCATATGCCACCTTTTGTTCATCACTACTGTTCCGAAGGTCAAATACCTTCTCATTTTGGTTCACCCACGCCTCGGCCTTCTCTGGATCGGGTTCCCCCTTAAAAGCGGGCACTAACTTCTTAAATTTTTCAACATCTCCAGTTCTAATTCCATCATTTTGCCCTTGGTTTTGATTTTGATTCATCGGTATCCCGCCACCTCCGGCTATTAAGTTCGCCAAGTTCTGAAAGCCTTGTACAATGGCGTCAGCAACTCCACCATTCGTTGGTGGATTGTGAAGATCGTTGGTGTCACGACTAGCGCGTCTAGGAGGCATAGTTATCCTAACACACCAAATGAAACAGTATGAGCCTACAAATGTACAAAGGATACACGCTAAATAAAAAAAATGATTTTTGGTAGCAGAAGGAGACCAATTTAGTTGCACATTTAGTTCGCAACTATTTAGGCTTAGGCTCACACGAGTCTACAGAATCACAAACCTAAGCTCTGATACCAACCTTGTCACGCCCCGAAAACGGAAGCCGTGACTGTAATCAAAGTTCCTGAAAATACTGTTGTAACTCTAGTGACAGCGATATAGACAGAGCAACTAAATCCTTTGAAATAAAATATCTCCATAAAACAAAGAATCTAATGCAATCCGTTCTCTTAAAAATCCATTACAAAACAAATTTACTAAACGCAGCGGCTAAACCAATCATATGAAATTAATTCTATCAAATTACCCGTTTTCGGGTAAAGTTCTCAAAACAAACTGCAATCTAATTAACTCAAAAGAAATCTCAAAGCTCCAATGCCGTCACACGGATCCTTAGTCACTTTCATGACCTGTGGCAAGGGGCAAGGTAGAGTGAAAGGGGTGAGCTCAAACAGCTCAGTAAGGTACAAAAACAACAAGATATCAAAGCAACAACTAACAGAGTCAAACGACAATACTTGATGGAATGGGCAAACCAAATTCTTATATCAAATGCCAAAACAAACGTAATTAAGCATTAACCCTAAACATATAAATAAGATGTTGGGAATGCTACACAACAAAAATACGATGACTATGTTGGTCATAAGACCCAAACGTCGAACCAAACGTACAAACATCAAACGTGTGCTACCGGTAGCATGCTAAGCATCTATTAATCGCCAGCATATAATCAAACGTGTGTCCAAAGGACCCTCTCAATTTGAGAGTTGTTCAAACATAGTCAATGTCAATTTTAAATTGACGCTCACAAACGTACGGATCCAATGTAAGCCAAGAGCGAGTGGATTACTTTGATGTGCAAACATATACAATAAAAATGTATAGCAGTTAGTGACAAAAGAGAGGACGCAAAATCAATATGACCCTTGAACAAGTCCCCCCAACAATTTTCCTAGATGACCATGTCATTGACGAAGCTTTAGAAATCGGCTAACCATCTAAGTTATGCGAAATGAAGAAAAATAAAGCAACAAACTATAGCTGGTCATGTCTTACGAAAAGAATTGAAGAAGATGCAGCCATAGACTACAAAATTTAGGACACAACAATAGTTTACAAATGAAAGAGGACAGAGTAGTAGTTTACATGCTGGAAAAGGACAGGGCAATGGTTTATGAGCTAGAAGAAAAATAAAACAGAGCAATGGATTACCAGCTAGAAGAAAAACAAAACAGAGCAATGGTCTGCAAGATGATATATGGGTTTTTTGCACATCTCAGTCAACTAATTTGCTGCCATATGCAAAACAGATGGGTGCCCTAAGAAGAACTACACTCTGGCAAGCTACCTTGCTATTAAATCATTAAACAAGCAGCAATAGTTTACATGCCGGAAAAGGTTTGAGCAATGGTTTTCAAGCTGGAAAATGACAGAACAATGGTTTACAAACGAATCTTTGTAAGAAATAGCATGAAGAGGTTATTGAGAATGAAGACAAATGAAAACACCTAAGGAAAGAAAAGAACACCCATACACGGCTGACCAAAGTCACAGCCCAGAAGCAATAGAAACCAGAAATGAAAAAGAATACGGGATAAAAATCTGGACATAAATCTGGAAGAAGAGAGCTGGTACACTGTCGCACATCTCCAAAGAAATTGAAATACACATACAGCCTTACAATCCAGATGGTTTTAGGAACCAAAAATACATGGCAGTCATGGGAGGTGGAATTCTCTAATTTTGTTCTCTATGAAAAGGCACTACAAGAACCAAGGTGAAAGAAATACACAATTGTAAGGTCCATGACCCGGTAACAAATGCCAAAAGACTCCATGTGATCAGCAACCTCATGTGACAAAACATGGAAATCAAATTTGAAAGCAATAAACACATGGCCGCTACCAGTTTCAAGAGGAACAATCTGTTGCGGGCCTTGAGGCAACCGAAATACATGGTAAAATGATAAGATATTCGTCAAAACAATCCCTTACCACAGCAAGAATAGATAAAGTCCCTTACACTAACAAAAATTACAAACCTTTACAAAAGATTTGATCAAACCCAATGATTTTTCAGATTTGAAGAAGGTATAACCCTTGCCACAGCAAAAAGTATGAATTCCCTTACCTTATACGAGCAAATTCGCGAATTCTCGAAGTCCCAAGCTACACTACTTGATTATGCCGAATTTCTCCAAAGGAACAAGAAATTTATGGCTGAAAATTGAGAAGAGAGTGGGAGGGCCGGCTACCAGAGGAAACAAGAGGAGGGCTGGAAGAGAAAGAAGAAGAGCTATTTATATTAAAGCCCTAATTGGCAATTTACACAAAACTCCCTGAACTTTATCCACTTATTCAAAAGGCACCAAAACTTTCATAATATAGCAAAAAGACCACAAGCTTGCTTATTTAGTTATTTAATTATTTTAAAGCAATAATATAGCATAAAAATTTTGGGGTATTACATTCTCCCCACCTTAAAAGAATTCCGTCCTCGGAATATAACGTACCTTAAGAGTCAAAAAAGCTGAGGGTGCTTTCCGCGCATAGCATCCTCGAGTTCCCAAGTGGCTTCTTCCTTTGAATGGTTTCGCCAACGTACCTTAACTAATTTAATAGTTTTCGTGCGTAAAATTTGCTCCTTGCGGTCTAAAATCTCCACTGGGTATTCCTCGTATGAAAGATCCTCCCGAATCTCTACAGGTTCATAATGGATGACATGAGAAGGATCTGGTACGTATTTCCTCAATGTTGAGACATGAAACACATCATGCACTCGTGACAAACTCGGAGGTAAGGCAACCTGATAAGCGACTGGTCCAATCCTTCGCAAGATCTCGAACGGCCCAATAAATCTAGGGCTAAGCTTGCCCTTCTTCCCAAATCGCATTACTCCTTTCCAAGGTGACACTTTGAGAAATACATGATCTCCTACTTCAAACTCTAACTCACGTCTTCTATTATCAGCGTAACTCTTCTGGCGACTCTGAGCAACTAGCAAATTATCCTTAATCAAACGGATTTTCTCAGATGTAACTTGTACTATCTCTGGCCCCAAGGCACCCAAAAGTTTGTCCTCTCCAATCTCATACCAGCAAATTGGTGTTCTACACCTTCTACCATACAAAGCTTCAAAGGGTGCCATACCAATACTAGCCTGAAAGCTATTGTTATATGCAAACTCAACAAGTGGTAGTTGATCACCCCAGTTACTTTTAAAATTTAGTGAGCAAGCCCTAAGCATGTCCTCTAGAATTTGAATAGTCCTCTCTGACTGTCCATCACTTTGAGGATGATAAGCTGTACTAAGGTTAAGTCGTGTACCCAGAGCATCTTGCAAACTACGCCAGAACCTCGATGTAAAACGTGCATCTCTATCCGAAACTATTGAGACGGGCACGCCGTGTAGTCGAACAATCTCCTGAACATAGAGTTTAGCCAATCTCTCTAAGCTATAGGTAACTTTAACAGGAATAAAATGCGCTGACTTAGTCAAACGATCGATTATCACCCAAATTGAATCATGACCTTGCCTTGTCCTAGGCAAACCAGACACGAAGTCCATAGCAATATATTCCCACTTCCATTAAGGAATGGTAAGTGGTTGCAAAGGTCCACTTGGCCGTTGATGTTCCACTTTAACCTGCTGACAAATAAGACACCGAGCTACGAAGTCTGCTATCTCTCTTTTCATATCATTCCACCAAAACACGTCTCGTAAATCCCGATACATCTTAGTACTACCGGGATGTACTGTGAAGCCTGAACTGTGCGCATCCTGCATTATTTCCTCCTTTAACCCTACATCAGAAGGAACACACAGTCTGGTTCCATAACGTAATGCCCCCTCAGCATCAGTCCTGAACTCTGGCTGTTGACCTGCTCTAACTTGTTCTCTGATCTTAATTAATTTTGGATCTACAGTCTGAGCTTGTTTAATCCTTTCGATCAATGTAGGTTGCACCATTAAATTACCAAGATAGTTCCCAGACCCCGGTACCAAAATATCCACACACAAACTTTCAAGATCCGCAAGAATTTCTTTTTGTGAAATCCAAAGAGCTGCAATTGTACCAGTATTCTTTCTACTGAGAGCATCAGCAACCACATTGGCCTTCCCTGGATGATATAAAATCTTACAATCATAGTCCTTAAGTAATTCTAACCATCGACGTTGCCGCATATTTAACTCTTTCTGCGTGAATAAAAACTTAAGACTCTTATGATCCGTATATATCTCACACGTCTCACCATAGAGATAGTGCCTCCAAATTTTCAAGGCAAAAACTACGGCCGCTAACTCCAAGTCATGTGTTGGATAGTTCATTTCATACGTTTTGAGTTGCCGCGAACCATAAGCAATGACATGTCCATGCTGCATTAACACACATCCCAGACCTTTCTGTGAAGCATCGCTGTATATCACAAATCCTCCAGTCCCTGAAGGCAGAGAAAGGACAGGAGCTGAAACCAGTCTTTTCTTTAGCTCCAGAAAACTATGATCACACTCCTCTGACCACTCAAACTTAACCTTTTTCCGAGTCAACCGAGTTAATGGGGTAGCAAGCTTTGAAAATCCCTCAACAAACCTGCGATAATAGCCAGCCAAACCAAGGAAACTACGAACTTCTCTAACTGTCCTTGGTTTTTCCCAATTCCATACTGCTTCTACCTTAGATGGATCCACCGAGATCCCATCTTTAGACACCACATGCCCTAGAAACACAACTTTCTCAAGCCAAAATTCACATTTCTTGAACTTGGCATAAAGCTTCTCTTCCCTCAAAATCTGCAGCACCGTACATAAATGTTCTTCATGTTCCTCCTTGCTTTTGGAGTAAATCAGTATGTCATCAATAAAGACTATGACAAATTGGTCCAAATATTCCTTAAACACCCGATTCATCAAGTCCATGAATGCTGCAGGTGCATTCGTTAATCCAAACGGCATCACTACAAACTCATAGTGTCCATATCTTGTTCGAAAGGCAGTCTTGGGTATATCTTCCCTCCTAACCCTCAATTGGTGGTAACCTGACCTCAGGTCAATCTTGGAAAAATATTCAGCTCCTTGTAGTTGGTCAAACAAGTCGTCAATCCGTGGCAAAGGGTACTTATTACGAACTGTGACACGGTTCAACTCCCTATAATCAATGCACAACCTCATTGTTCCATCTTTCTTCTTTACAAATAAAACAGGAGCACCCCAAGGAGAGACGCTTGGGCGAATGAAGCCTTTCTCAAGCAATTCTTGAAGTTGCACCTTAAGCTCTTTGAGTTCGGCAGGAGCCATGCGGTAAGGAGCCTTAGAAATCGGAGCAACTCCTGGTACAAGATCTATAATAAACTCGACTTCACGGTTCGGAGGAAGACCAGGAAGCTCTTCGGGAAACACGTCTGAAAATTCACTAACGATGGGAATATCTGACAAGTTCTGATCAGCTATACGGGTATCCACAATGTGAGCTAAAAATCCCTGACACCCCTTCCTGAGTAGTCGTCTAGCCCGTAAGGCAGAAATAAGACAAGAAGACGTAACGGAAGTAGAACCTTTAAACTTAAACTTAGAACCTTTAAAAATCCCTGACACCCCTTCATAATTGTCGCTAAAAGTTGATAATAAAATTCGGTCAAGCTAATTTTCACTAAAGACATTGTTCATACCCTATTTTGGTCAGACTAGCAAGGCCAGCTAGGGGACCCACTTTGCACGACACATCACCCAGTCGACGATCAGTTATTCAACGCTCACAGGCCGGTCAAAGCGTCACATAATCAAGTCACGTGCTTTTTTCTTTTGAGAAGCAACCTTAGTATGCCTCCCCCCCAGGGGGTCGGCCACCCAAAGGGAGTCGGCCACCCTAGGGGGTCGGCCCTACCTTGATGACCGACGTCCGTCGCCCATGGTCGTGCGCCGAAGTCGCAGCGACCTTCGTCGCCCGCGTCCGCGCTCCAACTCCGCAACTCTCGTCGCTCGAGCGCCATCTCCGCGACCTTCGTCGCCAGCGTCCGCATGACAGCTCCGCGACTCTAGTCGCCAGCACACCTTCACTACGACCTTCGTCGCAGCGCCCATGCGCCACTTCCATGACATGTGCCCCGGCACCAAGTATTGTTCTGCAACGGTTGTCGCTGCGCCCATGCGCCACAATCATGTCACAGGCCTCTGGGTATCACACTTATTCACCACACCATGCGCCCCTACCATGGACGTGGGACATGCTTCAACCCACTCTCCGGAGTGTGCGGCATTCCAGGGGCTCCGCTCGTAGTGCTCCGGCACGAGGACCCCTCACCGCAGCATGGGCTTATCTCCATCACGGGCTTAGCGTCATCGCCGGCTCAATCAGTAGGGGCTTTGGCCCTCGCAGCAGGATGGGCTCGCAACCCTGGAGCCATCATCGGCACAACCTTGAAGCCACTGACATTACACTTATAGGGAGCTCCGACGCGAAGACTTCACCGCAACGGACCCTAAGCACCAAGCAGCGACCATGGTCACTCATGTTACTCATGTTGCTGTTGATCGTCGACACCATCAAGGCAATGACCCACGGGTCACTCTGGGACAGGAGCAGGTCCTTGGAGGGCATCGTGCCTAGTCCACCTGGCAGTTGGCTACAGGGGCAACCCTCACCGATGTCAGGTTCTCTACGCGTCTCTTGACTCACCTAATAGGATTCCGTAAGGGCTTGGACTGGAGGCTGGGGCAACGGGCTACTCTGACCATGCTACCGCGGCATGATCAGTCTCCTCAGACAGGCAGAGAGATGTTGCAGGGCAGGGCAGCATGAACTTAGGGACCAATAGTCCCAACGGAGAATCAGTGCTTTGGCCCCCCTAGCGACGTGTCTTTCCCGGGGGTGACACATGTCAACTTATGACACATGCACATTTTTGCCTATAAATAGTAGACTTTGGAGCTTTTCCAAGGATCTTTCTCTCATTTGAACTTTTCGCTTTTTCTCTCTAAAAAGACATTCTCTCTGGAATTCTAGTGAGAGAAACACACTTGGACTCCCGTCTCTGGACCCTCAACGCTGCATCCTTGACATGGACTGTCGACTGTCGGCCCTGTTCGTCATCGCCCTGCCTGCGCGATGCTGCCAGCCCTCACGACCTGTCTAGGGAGCCTTGCTCTCAGCCTTTACCCAGTCCTTGTTGTCGCCCGCTTTGCCTACCTGGAAACTGACTCAGACTGTATCCTTTGTGGCACCTCCACGTAGCATCGAACCCCTTTCCGCATCAACAGACATAAATATGTATATCTTATAACTACTATCATTAAATTACAACTTAATTATAGTTCCTAAACATTATCGCTAAATGATGTTGATAAAAATTCGGTCACGCCAATCGTCACTAAACACTTCGATCAATATTACTTATAACTGTTAACATTAACTTATTAATTATTGTTTCTAAAATAATTTGTCACTAACGTTACCGATAAAAATTTTGTTTACAAAAAATTACGCTAAATCTTGCAAAAAACAAAAAAAAAAGTCGTCGCTTAAATTATATTAACTGACTAGCATTACCAAAGTTTGGGATGTTACATATATAATTGTTGATGGATCAGTAATTACTGGATTGGGTTGGCTTGTTAATTAATATATGTTTCATATGAATTGAATTACAGGAAGCAAGTTTTGGTATTGAAATGAAAATTATTTTTAGCGACAAAAAATCCATCACAAAAAGTGCAAGGCAAAGCACTGGATTGTCATTTTTAGTGATGGAAATTTTTGTCACTAAAACTTATTACCAACGAACTTTTAGCAATGAAATGTCCATCGTTAAAAATCCTTTAGGTTATTGCCGACGGAATTTTAGCGATGGAAGTTCGATCGCTAAAGTTAATGAAACTAGCGATGGAACTTTCGGCAGTAAAAGTCTGTTTAAATTGAATTTCGAGAAAATAATAAAATTACGGAAATTACCTTTAGCGATGGAAAATTTCATCGCTAAAAGCAATAAATCTCGTCGCTAAAATTATACTTTTGCTGACGGACTACCAATTTTCACCGCTAATAATCTTTTAGCTACAGCCTTTTTACCCATGGACTTTTAGTGACAGACAGTTCGTTGCTAAAGGTCTTTACCGAAGAAAAACCCACTTTTGGCAGTGAAAAATTCCGTAGCTAAAAACGGATTATTTGGGTGTGTACTAGAATATCAAGCTTAAACCCACTAAGAAGTAGGTCTGTTGATCAATCGTGTAGGCTAACCAAGCTCCCTTTCTCATCTTCTACCTATCCTATATGTGGCGGTTAGGAATCTTCCATAATAGCAAAAACAGCATTGTCAAGTATGAACTTGACCTTCTAGTTCAAAGCAGAGGCTATCTCGCTCATAAGTGATTGAATACATGGCCTTCTAGGCAAGAGGTTGAAGGTAGCAAGAATATCTAACAGACATGAGAAAAGCTTGATCATACCAATAATCTCACGCCTAATGTTGTCATAAGCTCTCACTTGTTGGCTAGATAGAGTGAACTCTAAAGGTTCAATACCAAGAGCTTGCACAATATGCAAAGGACAAACATTGAGGGTAGAACCATTATAAACAAGGATTATGGGACATGCTTTCTAGAGCGCGCATGGTAATGTGGAGCGGATCATTATGGCTTGATTTTATCTTCGGCAGGTCGACTTAGAAAACTGTAAGAACATTTCCGTAATGAATGGCCCCAAGTACATGACACAGCTCCTCCGGTTGGGTTTGGATAGGGACCTGGGCTTTACTAAGCACTTTGATGCAGTAGGAGGTTGACAGTAATCCTGAAATAGAAATATTGGCTTAATTTTTCTTTAATTCATTGTACTTTATCATCTGGCAGGTCTTGAGAGAAAAACAGATATAAAATAACGGGCTGGATGGTTGTCTATTAAGTTCGAACAAACCTAGTAGGATGTGATACAGCAGTATTAGGTCTAAAAACAAAACTTGTATCTTTTTCTTACTTTTCTTCCCCCATGGTGTAAGTTTCACCTTCCATCAACTCCAACCAAGAAATCACATCGCAAAATTCTGACAAAGAATTTTCAACATAATCAGATGAAATATTCACATATTGACCTACTGGTGTTGTGAGTGTACAAGGATCCAACACTCGCTAAACATCATCAATCATGTTAACCCTATGAGCGGGCAAGAGTTCCTTTCTCACATTCGACTTAGCTAGAGGTGACACTTCACCCTTGTCAGTAAGATCTTGGATAACATGCCTGAGAGTAATGCATCTCTCCATGGAATGACCTTTTCCTTGGTGGTATGCACAAAATTCCTGAACATCATATCTTTCGGGTATAACTACCGGTGTAAGAGTAGGGGATAACTTAGAGACCATTCCCCTTGGCAGTAATTGTTAAAACACCTTTGGCAAAGAAGCGTTCAATAGAGTAAACTTTTGTTGTAGTTCAGCACTGGCCTCCTATGTTACAACTTGTTGTGCCCGGACATTGTTGACATTATTAATATTGGCAGGCTTGGGCTGGGCAGTGGGATTCTTCATACCGGTTTGATGACCTCCTGGCTTGTCTCTCGCGATATGGTTCATTTGTTTATGGCATCTTCAATTTGCACCAAGGATCCCGTCATAGCCTTGAAAATTTTGTGATAATGTCCAAAGATATACTTGTGTTACACCAGCAATATATTGTTCCTCCCTGTATTAACGTGTTCCTCCTCTAAGGGGCAGTTAACCATCTGGGCGACTTTATTACTCCATCTCATTATAATTGCTAACACATACTTTCTCGACTTCTGCTTGGTAGTCTCCAAATCTCTCCTGTTAATGTCCAAGTCCGCATTGTACTCGTATTGGTTTACAAACTCTTGTACTACATCCTCCGAGATTTTTACTCGGGCTTCATCAACGGTGAGGAACCATCAAGAGGCGAATCCTGTCATAGTACGTTGAAAGAGTTGGATCAACTGGTTTCATTGACTCCATAAGGGGCCAACGGTCTCATTTACATCTTCACATAAATCTTAGAATAACTAGTACCACAACCTTCTCCATGTTGGGCTTCTTCAACTTGGGTGACAGACGATCTTGGGGGTTCAATGTGAGGGTGTTGAGGTCCATGGGGTCATTTTCCCTTCTCGGCTTGGCAACCTGGGAATCAAACATGGGAAACTTTTCTTTCCATTCCGGGGTGGCGGCTTTTCCCTCATCATCCTTCAACTCATACTGCCAATCCAATTCGGCTTTCTTATTAACCTCCCTCTTTTTTTTTATCTTCGGTGACTTTTTCATGCTACTCTCTGTCTTTGTTCATGAGAAAATCTATATCTGCATTGGTCTTCACTTGTTGTGCAGCCAGAGTTGCGAAGAATTTTGAAAAACTTTATTTAACTCACTAAGGATGCAAACCAAATCACTGACCTAGGGGAATTCTTTGGCCACTGGGATTCTTGTGAGCTTTTTGGATGAATCCCAACACCAGAGTTTCTTTTACATAACTATATATAAGATAAAATACAAAATTTAATCACATAAGACATGTATCAAACTAACAGGTTTATTCAGGCAGATAGGAATCTGATTAGTCGCCCAGTTACTCCTGTGGGTACAACGTTCGGTTACTCTGTGGAATATCTTTAGGTGTTTAAAAAATATTTGAAACAAGGGTCAATATTGACTAACCGTACACTTAGACAACGGATGGTTTTCAAGATTTTGGAAGAAGTGTTCGAAAATGTTTGAGGACTAACTAACCGTCCGTAAAAAAGTGGGTGGTTTTTGGGATTTGTGGAAAAATGTTTGGAAAAAGAGTGATACTGACTAAACGGGGTTGTTTTTGGACTTTTCAAAAGGTGCTTGGACAAGGTTGGGTACTGAACAACCATCCCATTAATCACTGGATTGTTTAGGATTAAAAATTGCATGGAAATGGATAGGATACTAACCATCCAATTACCCTTACAAGCAAACCATCTGCTCACTCAGTGGGTAAATAAAAGAATAGGGGTATAAACCGGTTGGTTTGTATCTACAAGAAGAACATTTACTAACTAACTAGTGTAGAAAGGGGTAGGTTGACCTATTGGTAAACCGGTCAGTTTTTCAGCCGATATGCCATAGACCTGGCAAGTAGTCTCCATAAGGGAAAGACAACTGATATGGCTAAGGTGTGTGGTTTGCTTCTCGACTCCGGTTGTAAGGTCATTTCATCGGCTTGACTTATACTGTATAACTCCGACTCATAACTCAGGTAATTAATAACGGGTGATCGCTTGTACAACATGTACACAAATAATTTAATATACTAAGATACCAAGAGGCTTTCGGTACTAGGCCTTGGAGGTGAGAGTACAGTCGAATTCACTTAGATAACTAGGAAGTCCGGGAGTTTCGACCGTTGCCCTCTAGTGAGTGGGGTTCAGACAATCATGCACGTGTGTGAGTCATAAAAATACAAAGCACAAAACCACAGTTAAAACATATTGTACATGTTATACCAAAGAAAAGAACAAAAAGGCCAAAAAACAATAAAGTTTTTCAAGTGTAATCCTCTTATTTTTAGTCCCCAGCAGAGTCGAAACTGTAGCAAACTGCCTCAAAAAATTTCCTTTCCGAACCTGCTAGAAGAGAAACCCAGAGTCGCCATCTTACTGTATGAAAATGAACGTAAGATAAGAAGAAAAAAACCTAAAAAAGGACCCCAAGATACAGAATTCTAATCTAGTGAAAATATAAATGATAGGTCCGGAAACTAAGTTTTATGCCAGGAAGGTGATAGGCACCAGCCATACCCTTTCAGTCTTTATTTTGTTTTTGTTAATCTTATGACCTTTTAACATATAACACGTGAAATATGCACAAAATACGTCCTCCTTCTTATTTTATATTTGATTTGAATTTGACAACGGCCTACATACCAAGTCGGATAAACCGGGATCAAAACTATCGTAGTTCAACTGGATCCTACAAGAGGTGACCAAAACTTTGGTTTTTGACGCGAATATGGAAAATAGATTGGAAAGATTCTTTTTATAAAAGTCATTTTCTTGTGCGAAATGTGGTCACCAGGACGGGAATACATTAAATTTCTCTAGACTAACCTAGAAAACAACATAAAATTACATCTAGATGATGATGGCTTAGAATCGCTTTGAGATGAATTCATGATGCAATGTAGATCACAAAAATTATGCTGAAGTTCTTAAAAATGATATATCACTTTTAGGAAGAAATAGTACAAAAGTTCTAGAAATATAGTCAAAATGTCCTTTTATAGAGGTCTAAGGCTAATCGAAATGATAAAGATAAGTTTTGAGTCTGAGATCCTTGATACAGTCAAATGTTTAATTAAAGTCGCAGATTGGGCAGAAGTCAACTAGCCAGTCGGTCCATCCAATATATTTTAAGGTTTTTTTCTAGACTACGGGACGTTATTTGTCCCTAGTTCTTTAATTATCTCTGATTAAACAAATATGATGTACCAGATTTCAGGAATCATCTCGAAAATTCATATAAATCAATGAGATTTACATTCATCAAAGATTAATCTCAAGATATTGTTGAATCATCTAAGCAACCATAATCATCTAACACGGACTGGATTGTTATTTTTTTAATTGGACTTGGCTGGACTTTACCAAATTGGACAGGACTGAAATGGACTGGACTGAACTAGACAAAATTTGACTTAATAAAGTAAATTAGGCTCATTATATTATTAGACCTAAACCCAAAGTAAAAATAAACTTTAATTCTCAATAAAGCCCTAAAATAAACAAATAAATAAGAGACAAAATTGGGGTGTCTACAGCATCTTTTAGTAACAAAAGAGTACGAGTTTGTAACTAGAACGGGTGAGGATTTAGACCCACTGAAATGAAAATAATATTAAATGGCTAAATTTTTTTCCCCTCAAAAGTACCATTTTCAAAATTAAAGGGTTTACAAAAATTAAGGGTACTTTTGACTTTTGGAAGGGTGAGGCAAGATTACAATATTTTTGGCTAAATTTGACATTGTGTCGCCAAAGAGGTTAAAGGTTCACTATTGTATTTTTTAGTGACAAAAGAGTATGAGTTTATTTAAAATGGGTATGGATCTAGTCTCCCAATGCAAAACTATCGCAATAGATTAAATAACTAAACATGTTTTCTCCTTTTCTTTAAAAGACCCTTTTTACTTGTAAAAGATTTACAAAAACTAAGGGTGACTTCGATTTTTAGAGACGGTGAGGCTAAATTGTAGCTTTTGCAGCTAAATTTAAACGTGTTGTAGCTAAGGAATTTAAAAGTTTACTAATGCATCTTTTAGTTACAAAACCAAAAGGGGTGTAGATTTGGCTCCACCATAAAATAGGGGTTAAATGGCTGAATTTTTTTTTAAAAAACACCATTTCTTAAGTTTTTTTTTTTTACTTAAGATGCCCTTTTGGATATGTTAGATTTTGTAAACTAAGGATGTTTTTACCTTCGGTATATTATTAGGCCACTTTCTCTAAAATATTTTTTTTGAGTTTTAAACCTTTATAAAAAGTAATTTTTTTTTACCTTTTTTTTTTTTTGCTTTCTTTCATTAAAATACCATATTTGAATTTACAATTTCTTAAAATTTTGGCTATTAGTATAAAATCTCCATAAGAAACTATTTAATTTCTATCCATATGAAAAAGTTTCAATATTTTTCGTATAGAGATTTTTTTACAAACAAAAGAAAATAGTAGACAACCAAGTTACTTAATTTTTATAGACAAGCAATATAGGATCAAGTCACCATAAGCTTGTGATTGTAGATGGTACTATTTGCGATAAATATCTCCAACAATTTTTCTTTTAATAGTTCAAAACTTAGTAAGTTGGACTTGAGAAAATAGTATAAATTTGCGAGTGCAATAACTTACCCAGCTACACTAAACTTAAAGATCCACTAGCACACATCCACCTTCGCAATAAAAAAATTTTGGAAGCACGTCATTCACAAGCTTAAATCTAATAAGAATAATGCTTATATAATTATCGAGATTCTATTATTAAGATTTCTTTTTTCACTCATTTATGTATTTGAAACCTATCAAAATGTCTGACTAATTAGTAATCGGTTACAACATTTTTTGCTAAATTTAAATTTTTTGTCACTAAATAGGTTAAAATTTCACTTATGTATCTTTTAGTGATAAAAGAATTTGAATTTTAATTAAAATTTCACTAATAGCCAAACCCCCACCGTATAAGACTCTGCTCACTTTAAAAAAACTCATGTTAAATCTTTACCCTAAAACTAGCTACATCAAAATCGATAAAAAGAACGACTTAATTTATGCTACTCCTTGAAGTACTTGTTCCTAAATCCAGGTATGATCTTGTCTCTTTTTAATCCTTTTTTTTTAAGGTTGACCAACTATTACTGAAACCAATAAAAGAACCCTAGAAGGGAGGGGTGGGGGGTGTGAATAGGGTTTTGAAAATTAATGCGGAATTTAAACTAAGTACAATCATGAATCTCAATTAACCAAGTAATACTTCAATGAAGATGTTAAATACAAAATCTCAAGTAATTATAGAGCAATAAGTAAAGAGATTGAGTTAGAGATACTTGACAAGAAGATCTAAACAGCTTGAACTACCCTCAAGCCTACATCCACCTTTTCAAGAAAATCCCTCTTAAAAGCACTAGAATCAACTAGCAACAATCTTCTTCTGGATCATGATCAAAACCTTTGTAACACTTGGTGATATCCCCACACCAAGCACAAGCCTTGAATCTACAAAGCTCATCCAATATTTGGTTAACTCAGGCCTTGATTACAATCCTTTTACAAAGATCAATTGTGTACAAAGAAATCCTCTTGAAAAGAAATGAGTATAAATGAAACTTTAATATAGTAGAGAGATGAGAGAATTAATGACTTGAAGAATGCTCACTCTCTCTATCGAAGAATTGTTCAAAAGATGTTCTCTTTAATTATATATGAAGACGAAGAGAGAAAATTTTAATTTATGAACCTTGATGTTTCTCTAATGAATTGAGGCTTACGATGTGGTTTCCATAGTGTATGATGAGGTCCCAAATCATTTTTATGGGGTAGATATCAAATATAGCCATTATGGAAAGATTTGGCATGATTTTAAATAAAACTAGCCCTTATTTCTCATCTAATAGTCAATAAAGTCGACTTCATTGGGAATGGAATCGACTGCATTCCCTTACAGCCCATTTCTCGACTGTCTCACGAAACCCCTTTTCTTATTTTAGGCATAACTTTCTCTAGAGAAATTGGATTGAAGTGTCGTTTTTTGTGTTGAAAAGTAATGAAAAGTTTTATCAAGATATGAAAAGATTAGTACCAAAAACGTTTTTGAGAAAGTCTGAATGAGCTCCAAAATCACTCATTTTCAAAAAAAAACACGCTTGTGTGAAAGGTTATCAACTTACATGCAATGCACAAGGTGGACTATGGTCATTTTAGGTCATAGTCATCAATACAAGACTAGTTACATAACAGTAGAGATCAATCATAATCGATAGTAACTTAGCTTATGCATGCTTTGTTGTTCTTTGAAATTGGACTTGATGAAATTTCCATAGCATGTCCACTATAGCTTAAAGCTTTTTTGCCTTTAATCCATATATTTAACTTCTCAAATGTGTCTTCATGAGTGTGTATGTACGTACATACTAAGAATCTACTCAAAACACATTATAACATAATCAATGTATTATCATTAAAACAAGATGTAAGCCTAAGTTATCCAACCATAGGACTAACAATTATATCTACTAATGTTTGCACGTTGCTGCAAACATAAATTTATTGAAGTAGGACCATAATGGCTTTTTAGATGAGTATGTGTAGTATTGTTATACAAATAATATATGTTAAAAATAAAAATCTTAACAAATATATACTGAATTACATGCAGAACAAATTAGCAGTCTCATATGTACTATTAAGATTAACAAGGCCATGCTAAGTTAAAACAAAAGATAGCTTAGAGTTAAATATCAAGAGAGTTGTAGACTATACTATAAGTTGTTTAACAAAAAAAGAGGAAAAAAATAACTTAATTACCAGCTTATAATAACTTGAAAAAATTGAATCACTTAATTTATTTAACAAAGATTAATTCAAAGTTAGAAAAATTGATTCAAATTTAATAGCCTCATATGTACTTTTATTGAGAGCTTTAGACAAATTGTACTTGAATTGGAACTTAAGTTAGAAAAAATTGAAATAAGACTTGCTTTGTACTTCAAGTTTCAAATAACAGAAACCAAAAAAATACTAATAAAACTAGATGATTATTAAAATAAAAAAAAAGTATTATCTTGACCCCAACAACCATTGCTACACGAAATGGCCATCACTTTACCAAAACAAATAAGATGGATAGCGGATGATACTAAAATTCCTAAATGATAATATTTTAAACTTAGTGAATATGCTTGCCGGAAGAAAGGCTAAAACTTTAAAATTTAAGGTAGAAAACTTAAGGAAATTCTTGAAAGTTACAACTACTATATGAGTTACCTAAGCAATTGAGTAATCATATGTGCCCTGCTAGGTCTATTCATTTGAATCTTGGTTTTAGAAATACATCACTTAAGCTCTGAAATCTTTCTATTCCACAAGTGTCTTATACATATATTAATTTTAACTACTTTTCAGTAGACACTTTACTTTTTAAGATTCTTTTTGACCTATAAACTTTGAACCTTTGTTAAATTCACTTAATTATACTTCGACTTTCTTCTTAGTTTCTAACTTTTATCTCATACCTCCTAAACTTACATAC
This sequence comes from Escallonia herrerae, assembly GCA_033070095.1. Lineage (NCBI taxonomy): Eukaryota > Viridiplantae > Streptophyta > Magnoliopsida > Escalloniales > Escalloniaceae > Escallonia > Escallonia herrerae. The sequence goes on along the minus strand of JAVXUP010002515.1, from coordinate 104,615 downwards.
ATGCCATAGAATTACATAACAAGAAATTGGACAGCTCCACTATAAATACTTCAAATTCATATTTAATGTGCGCCAAATTGTCACTAAAACACTTTATGCACCTTTATTACAGCAAGGCCAAACTTATAGTATATGGTGGGAAATAAATATTTGTGTAAGATATTTAAAACTAATTACAAAAAGATGTAATATGAAATAATCAAAATTATTTTTAGTGTCAACTTGACGTGACAAAAGTACAAGTATGATCAATCTTGACATATATCATTAGTAATTGACATTAGCAAACATTTGAAAGTAAGACCATGTTTTCAGCAATGAATTTTCATCGTTCGAGACTTTTATTAACAATTCACAATTGACTTACTTATTATGATTTAGTTAAAATAATTATACTAATTAAATTTAGTTGTGCTTTTGACAAAAATCTATAACATTTTCATTTCGAATGATTATGGAACGTGCAAAGCACCTGATCCTTATTATAAAATCTCCTATGCTGTGACCAATATAACATGTTGAAGACGCACTCATAGTTAGAAATATTGACCGTGCCACATTCTTCAGGTAGGCTGCAACCCTTCCATGTGTTATCGCCGAGCAGTACAATAACCTGGCCTACTTCGCCACTAAGTTCATGCGTTGCAGGTCGGGTTATCCAGTTTTATGTTCAAGAGATGGCCTTACCTTCGCTTTTGGAGTGACAAATTCGGTAATTCCTGTTGCCTATGACTTGTGTCAAAGCAACAAAGCAATGTACAGTTACAAAATCAAGTCGTAGAACTACCCAAAGCAGGCAGTTCGGCAATAGGGCTACCCTTACTTTGAAAAACATACGCACGGCTTGAGGCTCATTAGCCAGCTGACTTCCGATACTTGGCTTAAGCTGCGACTCCATCAGTTTGAACCTTAAAAAGGGGTAAAACGTGTAACATGGCCTTCCTGGTGGGCTTGGCTTAGGGCCACACGCGCACAAAGAGAGAGAGAGAGAGAGAGAGAGAACATCTTCTTCACAAATCAAATGTGCAATCAAACCCACATTTGAAGTCAGCCACAATAGTGTCAATGGCTTATATTTCCTCTTCCACATAGGAGACTAGCATTTCACCAAAAATAAATCATTCGTAACTAGAAATATGTGAGCCAAAAACTAGAGTTCGATTCATAATTTCGACTGTCAGAGAGATTCAAGTATATCAACTTTAGAGTAAACAACAATATCATGTTGGACAGGTGGAAAAGAGCAGGGAGCGATCTATCTCCATCATACTGTCTCCTCCTATGTATCAAAAAGAAGGAAAAACAAAAGAATATAGAGAAGTTCCTATAACAGGGTTAAAAATGCAAGAACTGCTTTCATATATAGATCCTACCTCCTCAAAATTAAGGCCAAGCTGACATGTAACAGCGTCAGTTTGCTTAGATCATTTACTATTGTCATCTTCCTTTCTATTTTGCAGAAACCTAATACAAACTAATAATGCCACATACCAAAGAATGCTTTTGTAATATGATACTTGTAGATCTAACCATCACAATTGATAACTCTACCTGATCGTTGAACATCTTCAACTCTTCTATAGAAAAGTACATAAGCCGCCGAAGTTTTAATCTTGTCCTCACTGATGGGAGAAACAACACCGTCGTCAAAGTCATACCACCGATTACCCCCATGCTACAAAGAAAACAGAAAAATCAAATTAAGATGACAAATTTTCACATGCACGGAAGTGTTTTTTATAACAAATAACATGGCAACTTCAATCAAGAAAGCCTTCAACCCTATGGCTACCTATTGGAGTACCATTTCCTAGAAAATCGCATCACAAGAAGCAGCAGAATGAGAAGGTAACAAAATTAAGAATCCAGGATACTAGTGTCACAGGCAACCTACTGTTGCCCAGCCAGTACTCATGCTTGCTGAATCCCACAAGTCCATATGCACTACCATCTCAACTCCAAAAACAAAAAACAAAAAAAGAAAGATTCATGCACATAAAAAATTACAGCAGATGGATTCAAATGCGGCAAATAGTTGTAAGGAAAGTGCTAAATCACAAGGCTGAAGGTCGGTGAGGCTGACTGACTGAAGATTTTGAAGCAACGGTCATGAAAAGCAAGTATGTAGTCATGTCTTATTTTATTATTATACAGCTTTTTGCTATGCGTGAACAACTCTAGCAGTACCATCAAACGAAAAAAATAACAAACAACATAAAGAAAGGTCGAAAGGACAGCAAAGAAACAATAGAACTCTGAAGAAACGGACTTACATGGACAAAGGCTGTATAATGTCCACCTCCCATGCCTCCATAATGATTACTAATTGCATAAAGCATATAACGGTTAGATAAGTTTCCATTCTTGTAGGCAATGAATGTGGACAGATCAAGATCATGGACAGGGAAGTCAACATATGTCTCCAACTTGTTCTTAAGAAATCGGCTGTATGAGAACCTCTTTAAATGAATGACCAGAATCTCTGGTAGTCTCCAAAGATCTAGCTTCTTAGTGGCTTGACAATGCTTTTTGCAGCCTGGGCAATACCTAAGAATTCATACAATAGTAGAGCACATAATAAGAACATAAGAGGGAAAGGTTACACTTGCAAAAAAACTGATGGCATTAAATTCATGAAGATAACCAAAGAAGAAATTTTTTGGCACAACCCCAACAGAAACTTTCTCCTCAAGAGTGTGATGCTCACTTCCATGTTAAAGGTTGAGCAACTAGGCCAGTACACTCGCTTCATTGAAGTAACTTTAACCTAGCACCAGTCTAAATCCGAAGTATGAAATGCGAGTAGGTGAATGCCTTTGCTCTAGGACAAACATGCAGGCATTTATAAGCCATAGAGCTGATTGAAAGGGTAACAATGAGCAGGAATGGTAAAAAAGGCAAAAAGAAGCATAAACCTCAAGAGAACTGGGATATGCAAAACATCAAGACAACTAATCACAAGACTGACCACGTACTTATTTCTAGAAATCCAGGAGATTTTCTTAGGTCCCAAAACACCACTTACTAAAATCCAATTACATTATGAAAGATATGACTTCATCAATTTCTTGACCAACGGATTCAATGATGAAAAGTTAGTCCTGCAAGGAAATTTTTAAGCATAATTACATTTCTTAAGCAAAGCTTTTTTATGCATGCCAGTCATTGTGAAACACGGAGACAAATGCAAAAACCAAGAAAAAAAGAAATGGAAACAAACAAATTATTATCTTCGCACTTGGAGATCATATAAAAATGATATCAATTTAAAAATCAAGAATGTTTACGAGAAAAAAACTTATGAAGATATGATGAGCACACTTACCACATGTCTTCTGGTCCAAGAGGCTCCTCCTTAAGGAATGCTTCAAGGCATTTATAAAGAGAGACAGACTCTTGAGGTTGTTTTGCAAAGAAACCAGACTTGTAAATTTCAGGCAAGGTGCTAAGAAGGTGTGTATTGTACTGTTCAACCATTTTATCAGGCCAGCGTACAAGAACATAAATTCGACCAGGCAAAACTGTGGATCTCACTGGCTCATTCATTACGATCTCAGAGTCTTTGCAAATTCCTTTTTCATCAGTGAAGTACAACTGTAATCTGATACCAGAACCTATGTCAGCATAATTACCTTCAAAAGTGTCTGCACTCTCACTTGTACCAGGACTTTCAGAATCCTCCATCTTTGCAACCTTTTCAGTTGCAGTTGTATTGATGCTATCATAATTTTCTACAGGATTTTCACCTGCTACTGAGAACGGACTGAGTAATTTAAGATACAGATCGAGGATATCGGATCCATTTTCAGGTTTACAACTTGCTACAAGAGGGATTCCAAATGCCTTCCAACTTGATGTCAGCTTTCCATAGTGAGAGTTCCTGTAATCTAAATTTGTTAGCTCCATGGAGAGGAAAGGGAGGTGAGAGGAGATAGCAAAATAATGCTCTAGTTGTAGTTGCATTTGTTCTTAATCACTTTGCTCTTTCCTTTTTTTCCAAGCCCTTAAATTTTTGCCACTTTAGTAATGGATATATATAAGTTTATGCAGTTAGCATGTGATCTTCAACAATCATAGAACCTGTCAAAAGAAGAGTTTAACCCATCTGTCTCATATTTAGATTTAGGCTTCCTGTTCCATTCACTTCCAGAATGCATGTCAAGCCATATACAACCCACAAGCTGCAACCCCTTGCTACCATTTGTTTTCCTATGTTAATATGTTTTCTTGTCTTATAACACTTTTCATATTCTACCAACGGCGATAGATGCTCAAACTTTTGATATATTGGCAAGAAAATTCATAAGATTCTATAGATCACGACGATAGACTACAGATGTTCCTGTAATGCTATATAGAGTGATAATACAGACTACCAGAAAAAGAAAAACATGTCCAAAGGGAGAGAGACTCACAGCAGACCTATCGTCTGATTCCATGTAAGGTTCAACATCTACTCTGATTCCAGTATGTTAAAAAGGACTAAAGTACCCATGGACACCATTACGCCAGCTTTAAAATAATATATCATAACAAAAGCATCGCTCACCCATTGCTTAAGCCTCTGAACGAGTTGAAGAAGAAAGCACAACTACGTAGAAAAGAAAATGGTCAAGAACTCGAGAAAGCTGTAAAACAGCCAAAATAATACTCCCCGTCCCAGTTTTACTGTTCAGTTTTCTTTTTTGGGCTGTTCCAATAAATATTGCTCACTTTCCAACTTAGAAAAGATTCTATACAGTTTTTTCCATTTTGTCCACTTTCGCTATTCTCTTTCTCACTCCTCAGTTGCCTCTCCACAGACCAACTATTCTCTCTCCTCTCCACTGACTAAACTTTCTCTCACTCCCCTCCACTAATCTCTTTTCTCTCTCTACAGTACAAATTTTCTTTCTCCTCCACTCCTCTCTCTCTTTCCCATTCACCTGTGCACCATGATCAACCACTAAGCCCCTCTTTTTTCTCTCATTTTAGTTGTGTCTGAGTATCCCTTCAACCACCACTCTAATCTCCTTTCAACCCTTAATGCCACTGTCGACGTCCATGTTCGAACACCACAGCCCCTTGTCTGATCTGTCTCACTACTACCCGCAACCCTTTCCAACCACCAGCGCTGCCCTTTTTTTGACCACCACCGCCTCTTCCATCATTAGAATCTGGAATATAAAAACTTTGGAGGTTCAGTCAGATTGACTACGGATTCGCTAACACGTGGTTGGTTGAGCGTGCACCTAGGCATCATCAATAACTATTAGACGAGTGACTGGCTTTGAGGCGAGTGACTAGGCGAGTTAGGAAACTTCTTTTCCATTTCTTTTGTGTAATTTGAGATGAACTGTGTTGCATTGTGTGATGGCGATTGGTGAGAATTGCATTTCATATGGATGAAGTCCATTTTCCGTTTATGGTATAGCTCTAAACAATGATATTTCAATTTCTCAAGCTCAATTGGAATTGCACTGGTCAGTCACTGTCTCAACATATTTTCAGCGTTTAGGACTCCAGTAAATCCTACAAGAATTTCACCACTAAATCCAGCCGTCTTCGATGTGCAGGGGCATTGAATGCCGTCAAAATTCTACAGAAATCTCTATCTGAATTTGCCCGTTAAAGTTGTAAGCGGAATATTGGGGTTGATGAGGATTTGCAATGGAGAATTCCCCCTTTTTCATGCGTATAAACGTATGTGGATATATACACATGTAAATATTTAGAGAGGGAGAGAGGATATCTCTATCGCAAGACGAAGGAGAAAGACACACTGAGTGCACACTGAGTGGACCAAAAGAAAACGAAAAAAGACAAAAAGGTAAAAATGGAAACCTAAAGACATTTCACCATTCCCTTAGACTTTGTGCTAATCAAATATGATCAACAAATTTTGGGACCAGGGAGTAATAAACTTCAAGTCAAAGACACAACCATTGAAAAAGAGGACACACTTCCCCAAAAGGTCAAGCAATATAATGTGAGTTCATTTTGCAACAAATGTTATGGGCATGCTGACTATAGAACCCATGACTTATATCAGGCAAGCTACCGTGACAACAAGAGCTGCCACTTTCTATCTGTGCTATTTGCACACGTCACAGATAATGTAACTTGTATATTTAGTCTCTAATGTTTGTTTTCTCATTTTGGTTTGTTGGTGTAAGGTAAGTAAACAATTTATGCAGAAAGTGCCAGAGGGACGCAGACCCAGCAATACAAGCATTTACCAAAAACACAGAAAAGAAAGCACCCAAACTAGGCGAAAACAATGCCCACAACAACATCCCATAGGTACAAAATAACCTTAACAGAACTTGGCTTACGACTGCCTCTCTTACTGCTTTCTACTATCACACCTAATGCTGTATCAGCCCATACCTGCGTTACCAAACTGCATTTAAGCAAACCTTTATAGTACTGTGGGTTTTTCATGCAAGAGTTCTACTTGTAATTATGATGATTAAATAGATATTAAATTCAGATATAAACTGCTGCTGCAAATTAACTTACTCTTCCAACCGCTGGTGCATGAAGACAGCCAAAGGAAACTTCTCAAAATCTTTCAGCAGCCGATAAGCAACCAGTCGGTCACCATCTCTAATCAAGGATAATGAAACATCTGGCTCCCCTAGGTAACGTATGATGCTGTTGTTGTATATCTGCACATAACTTTGTATATCAGAGCCCAAAAAAAAAAACTAAGATTGGTAATGATACAAAACATTGCCAACCTGAACTGATGAAAAACATAAGTTTTAGTAGAGTTGCGACAGTATACCTCAGCCACTAATAGGGATTCATCACCGCGTAAGGAACAAGCAGTGCTTAAAGCTTGGATAAGATCTTCTAACTTTCCATGCTTGGGGACAGTAATTGTACATGGGGAAGGCTCAGTACTTCCATCACTGCTCATTACTGTCAGTGTCATTGTCCGCATTGAAGTTGATGGTAGAGGTAATGAGACGTACATGAATGGATCAAAAGTAACCGAGACCTTTCTGCAAAGCGGACACACTAATGTGGACCTATACTGACCCTGCAGTAATTATAAACAAAGACGCATTCAATCGAGAATATTAAAAAATGGTCATGAAGAACAAAGTTTGCAACTTAACCTTGGCACCCAAAAGGAAAGTTCAAGGCAGATATACTCCCAAATTCTACAAGAAAATAATCTCAATTTTCAAGTAAAGAAATTCACGTTCAAATTCGTTCAAGTATCATGAAAAATGTGGACATTTGACTGAAATCCATATTCAACTCCACGCATAAATGTGCCAGCAGACAGAGCTGTTACAGCTGTACAAGATGTGCATACTAGTTTCTAAAGAAATAAAATACAAACAAACAAGTCATGCAATGTTGATATTTTGTCAGTGCTTAGATTATTTCTTTAAACAAAAGGAATGAGCTTAATGAGTTCCTCCTCATGAAACAATCCTCGGAAAGTCCATAAAATGTAAACATAAATCCTCAAATTTCTGCAGTTACTACCCGTGGTAAAAGATACTAGCTCATCAAATAATAATATACAGTTAACAGCCCAGTGACCACAAATTTAAGAGCTTTGAACGTTCTCTGCAATGAAAATCCATAATTCGCAGAAGAGTAAGTTAATATAGCATCATTAAACCATAGCCCATTTCTACACAGCTCATCCTGGGTCAGAAAGAAACCTTTACAAACTTTTAATAAGGTTAAAACCCAAAACCATTTGGCTTGGAAGTGGATATATGATAGGTACGAGTGTCGAGTTTATTAACTGATTTTGCTTAATTCCAGGGTTAAGTAGTGTTTTATCGCTCATGTATATGTTGAAGTTGGCAAGTTCTCATCTTAAAAGCAGTAATGAAAATAAAAACATGTAAGTTGATGTTATTAGTGGATATCAAATGAGAAGTGTTTAACACATTCCACACAATTGCCCAGGTCTCATGTGCCCGATAAGTACACGGAGTGTCATTTAAAGACTCCATGTTACATGAAATGCAGTCAAAACTTTGCTTGTCCACAACAACAATGCAAAAAACACTATAGTTATGTCACTCACTTGGCACACATCAACAATAATAGAGTCATTGCGAGCCAAATGATTCTGCCAATATTCATCAGCTACTTCTTCATCCGGTCGACCATCTCCATCCTTAGCTTCAACATATGGTTTGCATTTCACACGGTTCAAATCTTCATGAAGTCCATCCAATAAAAAAGCGAGGAGCTCCTGCAGCAGAAAGTATAAGCTTGGTTAATCACACAGACTGATATTTCAACAACATCCTCCCCTGGCCCTCCGCCCGCCCCCCAGCACCCGAAAAAGCAAAGGGCTAGAGAGAAACACACAGAAAAAGAGATAAGGAAAACCAGAAACCAGAGATCTACAAAGGAAAAAAAGTAGAAGTTATAAACCTGGGAATCATGCTGATTAAAACCGCTAAATTGAGGAGCAAAATGAGCAAGAGTTAACTTAAATGTTCTTGGTGGTAAAGCAGCTGCTCCAGGAGCCCATAACTTTTTCAACAAGTCTCCAAAGGCTGAAGCAATCTCACCCTGCCAAAGAAGTGAACAGTTTAGTAGTGGACTGAAAAGACAGCTAGCGTCAGAAACAGCTGGCAGGTAGAGGCTTGCTGAACACAGAAAGCCAATTCAAGGAAATAAAACAAAAGAAAATGGAACAAAGAATAGCTGCGAGAGTGAGAGAGATCAAATGGAAAACATAAAGAAGCATGATGAATGAATTAGAATATTAACAAAGACATACATTCATGCCCAATGGGTTCTCGTTGTTTATTTCCTTTTTGTAATCTCCGAGAAAGTAGTCAACAAGCTTCGGTGTGTGCGCCAGGCACTGAAGAGCACTGTTCATAAAACATGTGTTTCCTAGGTTTTGTAATCCAGTCAAGCCCAAAGAACCAGCTTCATAAGAATTTGCACGAAAAAAAACAGAGTTGAAATTGCCAGCATTGCCATTCATCATTAGTGAAGCTCCAGTACAATGTACTGTCATTTCATCCTTTCTCATTTCTCTGTTTCTACTAAAGTCTGACAACCCATAAACTTGTAACTCCAGGAGAATCTGCAGACCAACAAGGGAAGAAAATTAGGTGCCAATATAACAGTCGACTTAGTAAGTTACAGAAATCAAGGTCCCATGCAAAGAAAATAAATTATCAGCACAAACATAGTTTAGACGTGAGCTCCTAACTGCAAAAATCTATCACTTGGCTAATGAGGTTTTCCTCCCATAAACAAAAGGGGCCGTACCATCTGAGACAGTTTGGAAATTAAGGAATATTCTTCTTGAAAAATCTCATTTCAAAAATCCAATAGGACCAAAGTACTGGCTCGTATTGCATGTTCCATAAAAATTTCCCATGGAGGGGCAGGTGTAATTTCCAAAATTTTCAATTAAGACCGAGTCAAACCTTTTTAATTGGCATATATCATTATTTCATGACACATCTGCAACAGACATTATATAAGGTAATTCTACAGACAGGGAAACCAACAAGACACTTGATATTTATTATCATACCTGTAAGATAAATAAGAGAAACTAAACTACATAGATCCTTCTACGTCTTTATCACAAAAAGCCATATTACCAGTGCCGACAAACATTCTAGACCTTTTAAAAGGTATTGAAAATAGTAGCAATGTCATCATTTGAATTTACAATTCTAGAAGGCAGTGAATCAACCCTTGGCCATAGACTTATCTTTATGTTTCCTGTTCACCACAAAGGATTGAATTCAACTTGGCTAATCCTTTCTTCATATGTGTCCTTCAGGTTGTTAACAACTATATATAACCTCGTACCATATATCTATGCAACAACATTTTTCTTCAGCATACTTCACCATAGGCATTCTTCAAGCCTTTTCATTTGAAAATGTTGATTCATCTATACTTTTAAAGGAAAATATGGGCTCAAGGTTGATCATATATCAGACAAGTAGACCACCAATTTCTCCAACTTTGCTAAAGCAGCAAAACCAATTGAAAAGAATAAAATGGACGCCCACCACTTACATCCTGCTCTGACTGCCGTTGAGAATCTTTTACACTCTTATTTCTGTCGCTTAACAGAAAAAAGGTGGTTTGCCCAGAAAAATCCCAAATACGTAACTGCAACATCGAAATAAGATATCTATAAATTACCTTTAAATGAAATTATATTGCTCAAAAACATTAAAGCCAGTTAGAACCCTTACTAGCTCTGGTTCAACACTGAAAATCTTGCAGGCTCTTCTAAAGCGCTCAACTGCATTGTCCTGAGATTAAAAATACACGTCAACTTAAAATACAAAGTATCCAAAAACCATAAACTGGGAAAAAATAAACCTTAAGTAAGAAAAACTGAAAGAAAAATGAGCTATTAGAAGGGAAAGGACTAAAGAAAGTGTAGGACCTAGATAATATCTGCAAAGCCACTGAAATCTTCTCACTGTATAAGTAAACAGCAACTGAATGCAAACACGACAAACACAAAAGCACGCACACATACTGTCATGTCCTTGTCCAAGGAAATATTGATTATGTGGAGTGGCTTTTCCGTTAATAATATTACTAGTCCACCGGCCCCTCCCTAATTATGATTGAGTACCCCCAAAATAGAAGTACTTAAAAGGAAAACCAAAGACCGGATTAAGAATATCTGTATGCATTTAACACTGGAAAATAATAGAAAACAAGGGCGCCACTAATTTTCTTGTCTAGCATCCCTTTTTAATTAGAACTTTAAACTCGAAAAGATCCGTATCTATAGTTCTGCCATATACTTAGTGTGAAAGATGGCATTGAGTTGGTGTGAGATACAAATTCTATGTTTGACAATGTTGGCGAAGTACTTGTTTCATGATCTTACTTCCATGTACTGAACTTTATTATCATGTACTGAAGACTGAAAGACTAGCACTGATGCAATGGTAAGGTTGCTCAATTGTGACCCAAAGGTTCTAAACACAAACAGGCTGAAGCAGCCTTTCTAGGGGTAGGGCTGCTTAAGTTTAATCCTATCCATACCTGCAATAGCAGAAGCCTCATGCATTGGAATCACATACTACATATTTTTCATGTCAAGGGAAGGCCATTTTATATCAATAATCAAAAAAAGATAGTGTGGCACCAGTGACACACATATCTTAGTGCCCTCTGTAGTTAACTTCATTTCTATTGAAGTTTCTTAATTTAGCATCACCTTCCATAATATAAGTTAATGTGCTTCTACTTCATGGTATCACTACATCCAACCAGATTATTAAGATTCTGTACCAAATCAATAGGCTGATACATTTCATACTCACTTTATTCACAACAGAACCTATGGTTTAAGGGCCAGATGGATGGAAGCTAGTTTTAAAATTTTCCAAAACCCAAAGCCTAGGACAGAAGGGTAGAAATAGCTTCTCTTTGGGCTCAAATATGCTAAAGAGCAACAACAAATATATCCAGAAAGAGGTTTTAGAAAGTTGAAAAAGCAACTAGAGACTCCTTTCTTCGGTGGAATTGCAGTCCCGGGTTTCAGAGACAACAAATTGGCTATTTATATTCTAACGGGAGCAAATTAAGTCAATTAATTGCCAAACACAATTCATGCTAGTACAAATCAAACCAACGGATCTACTAGATGTAATCAATTCATACTTGCAAACTGACAACCCACCCAAAACAATAGTATTCACAAAAAGATGCCATTTCTGGTATTTTGAAACCGATATCCAGGCAAAATTATCATTTTCAATGTCCAAAAATTGTTTCCATCAAGTTTTTAGATCAGTTTTTATCTTTCCACAAGCAATTTGCAAATAACAGCGAAAATAGATTGGATGAAAAGGGTAAACAAACTTGATTGACAAAGTAGTTATTATGTAAGTGCCCTACTTTTTCAAGATAAAACATGCTGGTAAGTCCTCAGTGCTTCATAGCACCTACGACAATAGTAACATACTTTTTAATGCCAAAATTCTTCATCTGATAAAACACAAAAAACAAGTATGAGAATTACGGAGAGATGCTTTATGATTACTATTTCTTTCCTTTTTTTTTTTTACCTTTTTCTAGATTAAGGAAATAATAGATAGAAGATAACTTACTTCATTTTACTTCGTACTTCTCCTTCTGTGTAACCGTTTTCCATGCTTAATAGAAACAGCAGAATTTAGCGAAGGCTACTCATCTAAATAAAAATCTAAGTTAAATTGAATGAAACAAACACTAAAGCTACTCTAACTTGAGGTTGATTAGCATAAGATCAGCACTCAAGATATTAATAAGTTCTTAATGAACATCTATTTAAGCTATAAAGAGGTGAATATTGGTAATGTTTGATGTTAATATCCAAATTAACTAATACTAACCAAACGAAGTTATTAGTGTTACAAGGAATATTTATTAACCGGACAACACGAATGTTGATGTGAAATCACGAACTTCCTAAATTTTCCAATTAATGACTTCAATCGTCTAGGTTAGTTTCTCAAAATGTCTACGTGGTGTAATTTTCCATTAGTAAAATTGAGTTTTGTAAGATACATCTCAATTATTCACACAAATTGGAAAAGGTGAAATACTGTAGGGATGTATTACCTAGAGTTTAAGAAACAAATACAAGCAAAGCTTCATCTCTTATCTATTTTGATTATTGAAGTAGTATAAAAGTAAAAAAACATTTTCAAAATGAATGTAAGGTTGCACAGCCACTATGGGCTTTACATTTTCGCCTATCATGTCTAACACTGTTTAGGTTGCTAAGTTGCTGACAGGGGATTTATTAAAGAGTACGATGGGATTGGTAAAAAAAGGCCGGCAGCCCTACTTTGTCTTATGCGGTCCATTGGGAGATAAAGAACATGATTTTTAACATGAAGCTCCTTCTACCTGGCTCCATATCATATTTTTCAGCCATCTTTCTTTTTGCTGGAAGAGGTTTATCAGGAGCTATCCCTATTGCAGAATTTGCAGACTATGGGAGTTCAGCATCTACAACAACATTTATAAAGCTTGCTCTAGCTTTTCCCTTATAATAGCCGGGCTGGCCTCTAACTTTTCCGTCTAGATTTGTTCTGAATACCATCGGTGTCCATAGTCCAAACCATTCTGTGGAGCAACAGGTAATTGCACGAAGTTCAATTGGAACTCATGAGGAAAAAATAAAGCAAGGAAAATATATATATATATAGTTTTGTTACAGGCCCTTAAAACTAGTTCACACTTTAAGTAATATGCTTACCATATAACTTCTCTATAGGAGCATTAAAGAAATTGAAGAGTTTGCATAGCATATATTAGTTGAATGAGGTCAGGATTAACTATATCACGTTACCCTACCACCATAACGTGTAGAAAGCAGAAAAGTGAGCTATGTAGCACATTCCCAGGCCTAGTTGAGAATTAAATCACTAAAGGTAATGGTAATTAGCAGTCAAATAGGAATCCTGGTCATGTCCTGCTCCAGTGAATATGTTTTTTGCTGAACTATATGATCAAAATAACTATATTTCTACCAAAACCAAAACTATTTACATCCTTAAATGCCATCTACAATAAATTTTGCTCCAACACCTACATCCTTGATGAGGCAGTGCATAAAAATGCAGCTTATTTAAGCATGGTGGTTCCGATAAAAATTTGAAACTGCCTCATAGTCCTCTGATAGATGGAAACATCACAGAATACATTTTAGACACATTTCCTCGTGCATCAGGTACATTTGCTGTACAGCACAGAAAAATTTTGGAATAGACCATTCAACCACAGTTATGAACACCATTAATTAGGGCTAAGCATATAAACGTGGTATAAGCATTGTTTCAGAGACTGGACACGATCTTTTAAGCTTGTAGAGCAGGTGGTCACTTAAACATGGTATCAGAGATAGCCACGTGAACACGGTTGTTGAGCATATTCTACGCAGGCGCAGTCTCTAACAGCTTAAGCTTACATGTAATTAAAAGATTATTTGTTAACAGATAGCAACGGATATAAACTCTCAAAATCCTACTCCTATCTTGGACAGTAAAATATAAGAGCTTCACATTTCTTCCAACAAAAACATAAAAAGGAAAATCACAAGTCAACCTCACCAATAACAATAGAAACAGAAGTAAATTCAACGCTGTTACACTGCTTCACACCAAATTAAAAGAAGAAACATGAGGAGGCTGACTAAACTACGCTTCACCTTTTTGCTTATTTTTACTCCCAATGAGTTGGTCTCCCGGAAAACAGAGAGCTTGAGTTGTAAAGGATAGACATCAGCCATATCGTCTTCTGCGGCTGAGAAACTCCTGCCATTCTTCTTTGCAGTTTTCGAATCACTGTGCCTGCATGGAACAGAAGAACATATCAGCGCTAAGAAATCAAACTACTACTATTTGTTGCAAGCATCAGAAATATGACTAATATTCCCGACTGGCATCAGAAGAGATGCTTGTCTTGAAAGTAAAAGTATAAAAAAATCGCACTTATGCAGAGATGATATCATTGCTTCTCATTCACTGCTCACCAACACAGCTCATACACACAAAAGTAATAGAAAGAAAGCCTACTAACTGATAAAATTTAACGTAAGACAGAATTTACAAGAACCCCAAAGTGGGGTCGGCACTCTTTACTAAGAAAATTCGATATGAGCAGCTTCCAAGTAAAAGACAAGAATACAAGATATGGCAGTTCATCAATTAAGAAAGTTTCTGCAATAAGCAAAATAAACCCACTTCACCAAAAGTCTGGGGCTTCTTTTATTCAACCCAGATTAATTGTATGTTACAAGAGATCAAAAAAACGGCTACATAAAACATCAAAGAGTAACAACATACTCGCAAGTGCCATGAAACACCAGTGTTGCATGTTCAAATCAACAAACCGTCTACTGCGTGAACACTCAATCCTTCAAAGAAGTTCTGATAAATCCTTTTCATAAAAAAAGGCTATATACTCACCATTTAAGTGCCTGCAACCACATTTCACCTGGGACCAAAGCGTAGTCCCGTCCTGAAACCCCAACTTCGCCACTATCGTTAGGCTGCAAAGAATCTTCCTCTCTCCTTAAATTAAAGACAAGATCCGAGTTAAATATGTTGTTGATCCCACCATAGGGTGAAGCTGGCGACGCCGTGTACAAAATCCCTTTACTCCCATCTGTGTCCAGTGCAGTAGAGGAATCTTGCGCCTCCTTCCACCACCTAATCACATTACACATACCAGACACAAAGTTTATGTGCTGAACTACACGAACTTGTGCACACACATAATCACGAATGAATCTTATACACGGGCAGACAAAAAAACACACAGAAGTTCATGAACTAAATCTCTCTCACACGCGCGTGCGCAGAAGTTCATGGATTGGATCTCTCTCTCTCTCACACACACACACATGCAGAGACACACACACGCACGCACACAGAGACACACACTCTAGCACACATGAAACAAACTGAATGACATGAGCATGCACACACGCACAATCACGAAACGAATCTCACACATGCACTCGCGCGCGCGCACAAATTCATGGATTGAGTCGCTTTCTCTCACAGCGCACGATCACGAAATCAATCTGACACGGACACACAAAATCTCATGGATTGAATCGCTCTAGCTAGCATGCACGCACAAAAGTTCATGAACTGGATCTCTCTCTCTCTCTCTCTCTCTCTCTCTCTCTCTCTCACACACACACACAGGGAAGTTCACCGATTGAACCACATACACGAAAGTCCATAAGCTGAATCACACGCACAAAGGTTCATGAATTGAATACCAACACAAAAACTTCATCTACTAAATGACACACCCACCCGCACACTCGAACACACAACTCCATCGATTAAATCGCAAACCACAACGTTCTTTGACCTGAACAGCTACATTTGAGGTTATAACAAGATCACGATGTCAAAAAGCAAACGAATTCCGGTCCTGGGGCCTAAATGTCCCATTGTCTATCATAACTTTCCACATTTTCGTTTGGTCAAACGAGTGTATGCGTGTGCGTGTGTACCTGTAAGGAACGAAGTAGACGCGCTGGTCGTCGTCGTGACTTTGTTGCTGAACAGATGGCGATGTGTCGGAAGAATCTTCGGGTGGAACGGGATCATCCATTCCTAGAGAGAGAGAAGGAGTAACAGATTTATAAAGCGAGAGAAATCAGGGGAGTTTGTTCAGATTCAAAAATGGCGGAATTGGTTTTTTCGTTTCTTTTTTTGTAGCACAACAAATGCACATCGTTCTCATTAACAATCCAGAGAGCGAGCGAGTGAGTGAGAGAGAGAATGGCGGAGTTGCAGAGGAACAATCTTCTTTTATGTGAGGAGGAGGAGGAGGAGGACTCATGCGCTACGAGGGAAAGCAAGCAAGAGAGGGAATCAGAAAAATATATGCGGACAAAATGCGACACAAACGGGCCTCGATGTTTTAATTTTTGGGGTAATTACAGTTGCCCCTCACGATTTTCAGTTAATACCCTCAGCCTCCCCAGGTATTAATGTTTGAGAAAAGGCTATGTTGCCCTTTAGATTTTTTGGACTCGATACAGGTTTTTTTTTTTTTTTGGTTATAGAAAGAAGTGACTTTCAATGACAAACCCACCACCGCCGTACACGAAAATCAAAATCACACTCCCACCACCACCTCCTCCACCCATAAGTAGGAACCAGAATACACAACTCACCCCAATCACAAGCAATTAATACACTACCATCACGATCTTATCGCATCACCATAACAAAACCTCAGTACAAGCCCATCGTATTGGCAGACGCCTCAACGGCAGGATGAAAGTGTTGGTCATCTGGTATTGATGCTGACGTGATATCTTTCTGTCAACCAATATTCCACTTTAGAATAAAACTTTTGCGCATTGATAGGAACGGAGGGCTACCATTATCGATGCCGCCATGGGTGATCTTGAGAAATTTTTTCCAAATACTTCATGGATCGAGTCAACCTCATTCAATCTAAACTATGAGAAGGAAGGACATGATATTGACTTCATTTATGAGAGTTTTTGGTGAGTGGCAGAGAAATAAAATTGTTGTACGTGGTGTGTGGTGGTGGCAGTGCTCAGTGTCAGGTTGGACGATTGGATGGTGGGATATATTAAATTAATTTGGGAAGTAAACATTAAAGAGGAAATAAATCTAAATACAAATATAGGTCAGCTCAAAAGGCAGTTTAAGCATTAAAGATTTTACTTAGTCACCCTAGAGTAAAAACTAACAAAGTTGCAAGCCTCGGTACATTCACTTGAAGTTTCAGTACGTCTTATAGTTTAGTGTGATAATTCAAACATCAGAGGGGTCAATGTAATTACTCCTTTATTTTATTTTCTTTTTTTTTTGTCTTGTTTTCACTCGGATATGTTTTTCCTTCCGTATTAAGATTTGAAAAATGCATTTTAACTCTTACTAGATATAGATGTATTCGTAATTTGTAAGAAGATTTATAAAATCAATTAATTTTAAAATCTTAAGGCTTTCCTTTTGATTTAACCTATGCGTGGATATGTGATTACACCTCCGTAAAAGCAACTAAGATTTTTGAGTGGTTCCTTTTACACCTAAGGGCATTTTTGTTTCATGGTTTGAATTATTAAATTACGGTAATGGTAATCCTCTATGTAATGAGCGTGTTTGGTTCATTGCTCATGATCTTATCCCCATTATAATCGTAATTATGCTTGAATGGTCAGTTCAACAAACGAATTTGTAATGTTAGGGAAATTATGAGAATGACCATAATGTCCCATATAGCACGTTTTGTTTATGCTTTTGTTATATTGTTATGGTCATTTCATTGCAACGGCCTCGAAACTTTTATTCTTATGAGTTTTGCACGATACTTTATTTAATTTACAACCATAAGAAACTAAATATTAATTCTTTGTAAAGAATTTAAAATTCACAAAATATTAGTGTCATTGAATTATACGAGAAAAATAATATTTTTAGGCAGTATATAACTGAGCCCATGTGTGTTAACAATGTTAGTTCTGGTCCAACACTATAGTCGACCCTTTAATTATAATAATTGTCAGAGATAAAAAATTAGTAGTTATGGCAGGCATTATAAGCTTATGCATACTCTTTAATAGACCAAAATAGATTTCTTTCATGCATATGTAACAATAAGAAACTAAGACTGTAGATAGTTATCATAAACATACTTGTGGCGTCTGAATAAAAATCACAATTCATACCTTATATAATGTTCTTACGTACATGTGATCTTATAAAAAGAGTTGCACAGGCTGATAGGGCAGAATTCATAGACTTCTTCCGGTTGGAGAATACTGTGAATCGGAGCAATGAAGGTCTCGTTAAGTTTAGGTGGTAGCTTGTCATGAGCGACGTTTTGGTGAGAAAGAGAAGGTCACTTTCAATATATGCCAAAAAAAATTGAAGTGCAACTGGTTGGGAGCCATCAGGCCTGTGGACTCCAAAAAGCCCTATCTCGTATGCAAGTTTAATGCGACACCCCTCGGCCCAAGCGACGTCACCGAGTTGTCAGTCAAAAATGCAACATAACCCTTGCTGGATTACAGAGCAACTCTAGATACATAACTTTATATACATAAAGCTTCAAAAGGGCATCCTTACCAAAAAATTCACTATTACGTTCAGCATAAACACGCGAAAGTTTGAAAATAATTCATCTAGATCCCAAAATATGGCTGACACCGTCTTACGTCTCCTTCTATAAATCAGGCCAACTTTTCCTTCCTTTTTCCCAACGTCTCACCCAGTTCGACCTTACCACCTGAAACAACACAGATAAAGAATGAGCACAAATCGTCCAGTAAAGAAAACATGAGGATTAACGTGCACAGACGGTGCAATAGCCTCGGGAAAAATAATAATCAACTCAATGATATCAATGATCAAGAGTTCAATAAATAAGCAACATTTACCTAACAACGAGGCAATATTTTTTTTCGTCAGACTAAGCGACTTTAAGGCCAACAGAACAATATTATCTTCACTTTTTTTATGAACAAGACTAACCGACTGACAAACTGACAAACTATGCAAATGAACATTAAATCAGTACGGCCAAATTAAACATCAATGAAATACAGGCCATTAAAATCGTTAATATCGACATAAAGTCAAATGCAATACAGACTCAAACCCGACTAACTAGACTCAATTCAACACGACAGACTCGACTTGCGTGCCATACATCTTTTTTGCTGGTGATCATATTTCACAAGCCCCCCTTTCATTTTAATGTCCCGAGTTCTGGAATGTTCATCCCAGTCTCAGGTAATTAAAATAGACGCTAAACACAAGAAGGGAACTCACGACGAGTGTTCATATGAGTTCGCCTTACGTCCTCAATCAATCAATTACTCAAGCAAGAATTTTCGGTTCCAAAACCGACCGGTGTTCCACACTACACTGAAAACTCACACCAACATCATCCACAGAGTGGACCAGAGAGAAAATTAACCAACAATATTTTTAACTGAAAGGAACATCGGCACAGCAATCACCGACATCCCATATTAACCATGCCACATTCACAATATAACAACCCTATCAACAACATATGTACTAAGCGAAGCAAATCATAGCATACAAGGAACCACATTACCCTTACCTGATTGGCTTTTAGTCGATGAGTCAAGCAACCTCAGATTACAACGAGCAGAACCACCTAATCAAATAAGACAGTGCTCGTCAAGCGCTGATCAAACATAAATACACAAATTATTCTAATCATTTTTTATCAGTTATTTAAAATGTCTTACAACGGCCAGTTTCCCAGACCTGACAGCCGCGTTTTAAACCTAGCCTTGATAATGCATGAATACTAATACTCCTCATTTAAGCGTACTAATTCCATTCCTTTCTTCCCGTCACTCAGAACACTTTGGCTTCGTTTGACAAAATTTTTTTTTTGGTTTTCAGTTTTTAAAGAGCAGTTTTTTAAAGAGCAGCTTATTTTTTTTTTTATAAAAACAAGTGGGTGTTTGATAACCCCTTTTTTTTTGAGGTTTTTTTTTTTGGTGTTTGGTAACCCTTTTTATTTTGACTTTTTTTTTTGGTGGTTTGCGGTGGCGGTGGTGGGGCGTAGCGGTGGTCGACGGTGGTGGTGGTGGTGGCCGACGGCCGGAGGTGGCTGCCGGCAGTCACCGGCGGTGGTGGCCGGCGGCCGGAGGTAGCTGCCGGCAGTCTCCGGCGGTGGTCGCCGGCGGCCGGAGGTGGCTGCCGGCAGTCACCGGCGGTGGTGGCCGGCGGCCGGAGGTAGCTGCCGGCCGTCTCCGGCGGTGGTCGCCGGCGGCCGGAGGTGGCTGCCGGCAGTCTCCGGCGGTGGTCGCCGGCGGCCGGAGATGGCTGCCGGCGGCCGGAGGTGGCTGCCGGTGGTCGCCGGCGGCCGGAGGTGGTTGTCGGCAGTCTCCGGCGGTGGTCGCCTGAGGTGGCTGCCGGCGGTGGGAGGGTGGTGGTGGTGGTCGAAAAAAAAAACCAAAAGTGAAAAAAAAAACCAGTTTTTGGAGTTTTTTTTTTACTCTGCAGTTTAAAAACTGGTTTTTTAAATTGAAAAAAAAATGGTTACCAAACGCTCCTTTTTTTCAGTTTTTAAAACTGAAAAAAAAGAGGAAAAAAAGAGTGTCAAACGGGGCCTTAATTGTGTGTGTTCCTCAAAATTTAGTGTCGATATGATAAATTACCAAAATACCCCCTGATGGCCACTACCATCCCAACACCCCAAAATTGCTTCAAAACAAATTTTCAGATGTCTTACACCCCTTCTCGAACTAAAAAGTTCTTCAAAAAATTTAATAAGAAAAATTACCAAAACACCCCCAACTTATGTAAAATTACCGAAACACCCTCTGGCGGCCATAGCCCCTACAAAAATCCCAAAAAAATCACTTTAAAACGCATTTTTAAACATCTACATTCATTTTTTGGACTAAAAAGCCCTCCAGGAGTTTATCGCTCAGAAATCTCGAACCAACAATTAATAGAGCGCTGGCTGGCTCCGCTAAGAAAATGCTATCAACTTTGAAATGTTCCGAATCTTTAAACATTGAAGTGTCTCAACATTTTAAGATCCTCATAAAATTTTCACGCGAAACCGTGTTAGTTTGCTATTTTTAAATTCACCGCAAATTTTCACGATAACCACATCAGTTAACTCCCTTTCCTACCTCGGAAAAATCTGGAATTGTTTTACGTAATAGATCTCATAAAAATAGCTAGAATCTCTTTTTTGTACTTTGTTCAAATCTGTCTCAAACTATTTTTAAAAACTCCATCAATATTCATTGCTTTTTGGATTAAACACACAGTGATTCACCATCCCACGCCCACAACTTCTTCTTCCTCCCACTGCCGAGCCCCCCACTACCTCACCTCACATAATTCTCTCCCTCACCCACCTAATTTCTCGCCTATACACACCCTATTTCACACACTTAAATACCCACACACTGTAGCCCCCGTGCTGCCTTCCCCCTCCCCTCCCCTTCACAATTCAGGCACACACACACACCCACATATTCACTGTGTGCACACACACATACACACAGCATACCCACACAGAGATTTTACTCCTAAACACACCCCCATACACTGTTTACACCCTCACCCATCACCCCTTCACATAGCCTCACACGCTGGGACACATACCTGCGCGCACAGCAGCACACCAGCTGTTGTGCTGCTTCCCCCCTCCCCTTCCCCACTCACGCACGCTGCACGCATAGTAGCATAAGAGCAGTAGGGGCTGCTGCCCTCCCCATCCCCATCCTCTTTGCCCTTTTCACGCCCACACCAAACACCAGCCCAGGCTGCTGCAGTCCGACGCACACAAACACAGCATCCCTGCTGTGCACACCACGCTTCTCACACACGTAGGTCACCAACCGTGAATACAAATATAATTTCACAAATTTACAAGTACGAGAGAGAGAGAGAGAGGTTACCTTTTCAGGGTTTGATTTTTTTTCCTTCTTCCTCTTTTCTTTTTCTTCTTCTCCTTCTTTTCCTTCTTCTTCCCTTTTCTTCCTCTGTCAGTGAGGCTATGGCTATGTTTCACGCTCCTTATTTGTGCTCTTTTTTTTCATTTTTAAAAATTAGAAAAAAAGAGCGTTTGGTAGCCATTATTTTTTCTATTTAAAAAACCACATTTTAAATTGTAGAGTAAAAGCTCTCTTTTTTCACTTTAAATTTTTTTTTGAGACCTTCACCACAACTCACCCACCGCCTACAGCCACCGATAGCCACCTCCGGCCGCCGGCAGCCACCACGGGGCGGTGGTGGGTGGTGGCCACCACCGCTGGCTAGAGGCCACCTCCGGCCACCACTGCCGGCAGCCACCGCCCACTGCAGCCCAACGCCACCTTCGACCGCCGGCAACCACCACCGGGTGGCAACCACCTTCGACCGCCGGCAACCACCACCAAGCGACAGCCACCTCCGGCCACCATCGCTGGCAACCACTGCCCGGCTACTGCCGCCGACCCCTATCGGTGACCACCGCCGGCCACCACCACTGTTGACCACTGCTACGCCCCACCACCGCCACCGCAAACCACCCCAAAAAAACTCAAAAAAAAAAAAAGGTTATCAAACACTCACTTGTTTTTGTGAAAAAAAAATTAAGTTATTCTTTAAAAACTGAAAACCAAAAATAAAAAAAGTTTTGTCAAACATAGCCTATGTTTCTCTCTCTATTTTTTTTTCTTTTCCTTCTTTCTTTTTTAATTCTCCTAAGTTCACACATATTTTTTTTATTTAAATCATATGTTCAATGTGGCCAACACTCCTTGAATTTTTCCTCCCCCACGACACCTCTCATGCCACTAATCCCAAGTTTTTTCAGTTTAATGTGATCAGTTTTAAATCAGTTTTAATGTGATCTGTTTTACAATTCAAGACCAAAATTGAAGAACTAAAACTACCTGACTTTTTGATCATTTTCATGCATACTTTTTGTTGCGAGTCGGCTTGAAAATTTTTCTTTTTTACCCACAAGACTCTAGGAATTTGGAGTCGCCATCTTATTTTATGCACAAAGGAGGGAAAATAAGAAAAATTTAAGAAGACTCTAAAATGCCAAAAACCTTCTAATCAACTGAAAACGGAAATGATGGGTTTAGGAACTAATTTATACGGGAGGAAGGTGTTAGCCCCCCCCCCCCCCCACCCTACTTTGTTTTTCATTGACTTTTGGCCTTAAAAGGTATAACGAATAAAACAAACCATGACCTAACATATCATTTTGGTTTGTTCGACAACTAGGCTCAAACGGCTTACGTACCCGGTCAGGACGAACTGGGATCAAAATCATCGTAGATTGACTCGGACCCCAAGGGAGTGACATAAACTTTGGTCCATGACACGAAAAATAAGAAAATAGATTTAAAGAAACTCCTTTTAAAGAACCTATTTTTATGACCATACCTCGGTCTCGTGAAAGGGAAACTCCAGAATCCTCTAGATTAAACTATAGAAAGCAAAGTAAAACTACCTCTAGGAGATGATAGCTTCGAGAACTTGGAACCACCTTGAGAGGAATTCACGATGCAAGATTCTCACTATGAAGAGAGTATGAAAGTGTTGAAGTTCTCCTTAATTAAGAATGATGTATCACTTCGAAGAAGAAATGATACAAAAATTCTACAGAGACTAGATTCCTCAAAATATAGCCAAAAGGCCCTTTTATAGAGGTCTAAGGCTAACCGAAGTGATTAAGACATCTTGTGAGTCTGAGATCCTTAATAAAGCCAAATATTTGATTCAAATTGGATAAAAGTCAACTAATTGGCCGGTTCATCCTTAAGATTTAATTTTTTTTTCTTGATTAAATAGATGAGATGTACAAGATTTCTGGAATTATCACATTTCATATAAATCAATGAGATTAACATGCATCGAGGGTTAATTACAGATATTTATAAATTATCTAACCAAATTATAATCTTCTAACATGGACTGGACTCAGACTAAACTGGACTGGACCACTTATTGAACTTAATTAAATATATTGAGTTTATTATATTGTGGGCCTAAACCCATGATAATGAACTTTAATTATCAATGAAGTCTAATTATGATATATAAAAATACTACAAAGATGGGGTATCAACACATACCCTTGGTGAGGAAAGTCCATTGCGGGGGAACATCACCAAAAATAACACTTTCTTAGTGATATATGGAAAAGACCACAAGATTTTGGATGGTCTTGCAAATATAGAGATATGAGGTCGGGCCCTGGTATGGTTTCTTACGTATCCTTAGAAATGAATCAGACCAACGTTCGAAGAAGATATCACTTAAAGCCAAAACCAACAGTAATGACAATCGGTCCTCAAGGGATATTAAACTTCATATGGAGCCAAAATCAACATTAACAATGATTGGTCGCCAGAACGAAGGTTTATTCATAGAAGCCAGAACCAACAATAACAACAAATAGTCCTCTAGGAATACTGAAAGATATCTTTGTCCTTTCCCAAAGCTACTTAAAACGATGGTCATCTAGTTATACTAAAAGCATAACTCTATCCATTGTCGGAGCCACCCAAAATGATGGTCGATGGACCGAAGGCGTATATCTAGATGCCGGAGCCACCAAATGATGATCGTCCAAACATACTAAAAGCATAACTCTATCCGGCCAGAGCCTCCCTGACGATGTTAACGGACCAAGGAAAAGTATGCCTAGATGCTGGAGCCACCCAAATGATGGTCATCTAGGGATACTGGGGTATATGACTAAAAATTGGGTATATGACTAAAAGGCGGAGCCAGTAACGCGTGGAAGCAGTTGATCTCTTAACCACATAAAAGGTGAACCTATATAGCAGGAGCCAATAATGTGTGGAAGCTATTGGTCACTTAGACACACTAGAATATATCAAAGGGCCGGAGCCAACAATGCGAAGCGATTAGTCACTTGGACATATGGACTTGTACCTAAGAGTCGAAGCCAACAATGTGTGGAAATGGTTATTGCTTAGGCATAAAAGATCTATATCTCCGAGTCAGACCTAGTAACGCGTGAAAGCGATTGATTGCTTAGACATAGAGGTTTCTATTAAAGAGCTCGTTTCGACATAAAAAGGAAACTGTAATCAGATCACCCGAAGTCGGAGCCAAACATGTTTGAGGACAATGTCATTTAGTGTCAAACCATATCAATTTATTTCCGAATTGATATGGAGAAAATGTCACTTCTGGCAACAGAGGATAAGACGTGATACTGGCCTTACACCATATCATATCACAAAATTGAGCAACAGATTCAGAGCATTATAATAAGCTTTCACTGATTTTAGAGGTATAAGCGCACAAGAACAAAAGCTTGTAGGCACACATTATTAACATAAAATTAAGAAACAGTTGAAATTCAATTAAGATCACTCAAACATGCAAGCGAATTTCAAACAAGCACGACAGTTTTTTTTTTCAATCGAATAAACTGGACAGTTTTCAGAATTGGTTTAATGAAACTTAAACATAAACAAGTCTTGATGCATTTGCTCATATAAAACGGTAAAAGGCCTAATGTCTCAAATAGGGGAATGCCAACGGCACTAACTACTTGGAAGGGAAGTTAGTCAATCATTCTATTCTACTTATAGTACAGTAGAACCACCACCTTTGTTCAGCTCCCTAAGCTATCATCATGGGCTGCCAGGACGCCTTTTTTTTTTTTCCTTTGTTCTTTCAAGCATTATTCCCTCTCAAGAAAGAAGGTAAGCAGGAACTGGCCAACCAACCCTACCATCCTTTCTTTGATCAGGTAGTTGGGAGGAAGGGAGGGGAGTGGGGGCGAGAATAACGAAGATGAACTGGTCAGCCAGTCAAACTGGAAAATATTAACAATAAATTGGACGGTTTATCTAAACATCTGATATTCGTATTAAGTGTTTATCTTTTCTTTTTATGACTCACACACGCGCATGATTGTCCCAGCCCACTCAGTCGAAGGCAACAATTGAACCCTCGAGCTTCTTAGTTGCAAGGCGATCTCAACTGTAACCTTACCTCCAAGGCTTAGTACCAAGACCTTACCAATGACCATCCATTATTAACTCCATGCATTACGAATGAAAGGTATATCGTACAAGTTAAGCCGAGGGAGTGACCTTACATCCAAATCGGAGAAAACACACACACTGACCATTTCCATGGTCTTACCCTTTAGAGGAAACCTGCCTCTGTTATGGCATATGCGTTGGAAAAATAGACCGATAGTCACAAAATTGGCTAGTATTCTCAATAAAGGGTAGGGCACGGAAAATGTTTCACTAATCAACAGGTCGGTTTACCAAATAGGTGAAATCAGACTGTTGGTCAACAAATCCCATTTTGGCAGAATTAAGCCTCCTGGTTTTACCCCTTAACATTCCCCTACATAACCAAAAAAAATTATCTCTGGTTTTACATACGGTTCCCACATGACCATTCTAAAAAATAAAATAAAATTCCCCGAGGCTAAAAAACAAGACTGATCAACTAACCAGTAAACCCGATAAAGGGTTCGTAGGACAATTCATCAAAAGTTTATTTTGTAACGCATTATAATACAAATGACATTCACGCAATAAGGGAAAAAGAAAAGAAAAAGGATAGCTTTGTTTGCAACTAAAATCGATCTTGCAAAGGCTTATGATAGCCTTAGTTAGGAGTTATATCCACCAAACTCTAGTCAATGAAGGTTTCCCTACATATCCGACCCAACTGATCATGAAATGCATCTCCCCAACAAAAAATACCAAATTTTGTGGAAGGAGAACCTGTCAACACTTATTTCCCATCCCTTGGATTCCGCACAATTGATACTTTCTCTCTTTACATCTTCAGTTTGTGCTTGAACGTCCTCTCGGCGATTGCTACATTCAGAAGCAAAGAAAAAAAATTAGCAATAAAGTGGCTCGTTGTGGCATTAGAATAACCGGTGTCATGTTTGGGGATGACTTCTTTTTCGACGAGCTACAAAGAGAAGCTACGACTCCTTGACCGGCACCCTCACCAACTTTTTGGAGAAGGTCGGCTTATGTATTAACTATACCAAGTTGAGGCAATTCACAAAAGGTAAGTCTCAAGGCAATTGTTGATATTATGCACAGGAATTGGTAAACTGGAAAGCCCATTTTGTGTGTGTGTGTGTGTGTGGGGGGGGGGGGGGGGGGGGGGAACAAACTTCTCGGTCCCCAGTATTTTTAACCATTGTGCTTGCTTCCAGAACTGTGTTGTTCGGGCTTGGACCAAATCGTCTGAGGTTTTTCTCTTCTGGACACCTTGAATCAAAAAGAATAGCATACAATTGCATTGATCGAACCACAAGCCCTAAAAGAAACGACGCTCTTGGTCTTAGAGAACCACATGAAGCAAACTTGGAATGCTGATGGACCAATCGTAGAGACTCACTCATGATCAAACTTCCTTTTATTGCTTGAACTGTTAGGGATGAATACGTGAATTGGGGCTACGGATTTAGGATATTTCCGTGCAACGGAAACCATCCTTCACTGCTTAGGAGATTGCCTACACCGCACACAAAGGACTTGTGCAATTAAATAACTCTGAGCCACTGGAATCGGTTGTTCTCTTTCGATCACCATTTACGAAATGGTGCAAGGACGACATCACTTTGAAGAGCGAGAAATGTGCGTGTTTGACATTCCTTGGGCTACTCTTGCTGCGTAAGAGTAGACCAAGGACGAAATCACCTACTGATTTCGCTAACGAAAAACCAGTATAACGTGTCATTGTATAAACGTTCCTAGATTGTCAAAACATTGCCGCTCTTGTAAAAAATCTTGCATATACGTGAAGCAACAACCGTAATCATTTAAAGGTAAATTGAAATTTATTGTATAAACGTTCCTAGATTGTCAAAACATTGCCGCTCTTGTAAAAAATCTTGCATATACGTGAAGCAACAACCGTAATCATTTAAAGGTAAATTGAAATTTAGTTGGCTGTAAGAATTGCCAAGTACGTTTGCGTACATTCGTCAAAATGCTGACACTAGCTTTGAGGCAGTTTAAGATGTATAGCGGGTGGTATGCTCTTACATCAAAGGTGGTAAACCTAAACAGTTAAAAGAACTTAAATTAGCACTAACTATTACTCCAATTACACAATAAGAGCGTGCCTGGTCGGAGCATTTTCACGTGTACTTTTTATTGTTAACGAAAAATTCTTATGGGAGAAGTTATTTCTACCACCTTGTCAATGTTATTTCATCTCATCTCTGTGTTAAAAAGCTTATAATTGCCTCTAAATGCATATATTTTTAGTCATTAAAAATATTTCAAAGGATGGAAATAGCATTTTCAAGTATGAACTATGCGGCACTAATTTTTTTTTCATCTAACGGAAAAAACAAATGAAAATGGAAAAAGTTCGGCTTAACTTGTTTTGCACAAGCTAGCGTTCATAAAACTAGATTTAAAATTCTTTATCGGAAAAATAAGTGAAAGATTAAAATAACAGCTATAAATAAGAGAAAATTTTGGGAGCCCGCAACTTATAAAGGAAGACTTTAATGTGCGTATTTGACAAAAAAAACTAGTATCAACTAGTTATTTTAACGGAAGATTTGAAGCCTCCAAATCCCCTTTTCATCACTCCTAGAATTTTTCGCTTTTTTATACATCCCAAACAAAGGATTCCATGCAAGAAATTTTCAAATGCCTTTGCCAAAGTGAAATCCCCACTTGAAATACCTCACCCAAACACACCCTAAATTGCAAACTACATATTATAGTTGATGCGTTGTATTTATAAGAGAAAAAAGCAATTAATTGGATTACTCCTTAACATGCCGAAATCAAACTATGGATGCTGAAATCAAACTACCGGAGTGTGGTGGAACATGAATTTTCCTCGTTCAAATCTAGCTAATGAAGTTCCCCAACCAACTTTGTCGTCCATATACGTTGATGGTGCTTACAAATATTAAACTCCCCAAACTACAACTAATTTTCCACAAAGTAGGGCATTACAAACACAGAAGCAGCAACATGAAGTTGGAATACATCAAAAAGGAAACGGGAACCACAGCATTTTAGTATAAGTACTAAAACAAAGGGAAAATATAATTTGCTATCGTGAGTTAATGCATCAGTAATATCGTGAGCCAGTATTATAAACCCGGCCCCCAGGGTGTTGACCTTTGGGGTCAAACCCGCGATCCCTGGCACCCCCAAGATATCGTGCCCTCTCTCTGTAAGAATCATATTGATCAGCACTATAGGGATGAGGTTCTCCACCGGGGCCGGCAGCTGCACTATAGCCATGAGGATCCCCAGGTCCCACGCCTCGGTTAGGGTATTGGTCCATTGCAGCCTGCTGATATTGCTGCTGTCGTGCATGGGATTCCTTCCGAAGGAACTCTTCTCTGCGATTGGTATGCCTGGTCCGAAGTGCAGCTAACTGTTCTTCGTATTGGGCATTGATCGTCATTATTTTCTGAAACACACCGGTATGAATCGTTCACGGCGTAGAACCTTAGCAAATCAGGTCAGTATCAAACAGGAGCGCATGTACACGAACATGGCAGTAAGAATGTGACTCCATGTAATTTTCTGAAGTTTGTTATAACAACGCCTTGCGTTTTCTATCCAAAAATAAAAGAAAAGGTGACGCCTACTTTATAAGATTAGGCAGAAGTCAAACGGGAACGCAAGAAAATCTATTATGGTGAAAACATACGGACTGTCAGGCCTGAACTTATTCTCTTACATAAAGAAGTGGTCCTGAATGTGTAAATAGAGAGTGGGTTACTGTAAAACCACCGTTTGGTCCCAACGCCATGCCACAAGTTTATTGGCATATCTAAGCTCTTCGCTTGTGACATCAATACATTGTTTTAGCTCTGTGATACCGTTTTCCTTTTCTTCAATCCCTTTTCTTTTTGTGTACTAATTTGGAATTTTTTTTTCAATATTTTTATTTAACGTGTTAAGATCTAGACAAAGAGAGGCGCAATTACTGTCAGTTATCCTTACTTGCGTAACGTGAGAGAACAACTTGGAAAGACATACAATCCAACAACTGGATGTCCCCCAAGTCCTACTTTATATTCATGCATATGGAAGACCAATTCAGGAAGCCTTTTAAGATTCTCCGGAGCACCTCGTCCACTTCCAAAGGGACTATACAAATGCTTCCGAGGGGAATAATGCAACCATTACACCTATGTTACATGGAATCTGTACGAGTGTCTGGATCGGATGTCCAAGTGTTGGATTCGTCTAATTTTGAAAACTTAAGACATGTGGACACGGCAAAATGTTCATATTTGTTACTGCTTTTTAGTTATTTCCAAGGTAAAATGGTGTTTTCTATCATGCACTTGATTTTAATTGACTACTTGTCTCGTCTCAAAGCAATAATGAACTAAACAAAACATTATAACCTAGTGTTCATAATTGCATATCCTATGAGAGGTGTCGGATACATATCTCATACCCATATCCAAGTGTCGAGTATCCGACATGGGTACTTCACGCATATTGAAGAGTCCATGTAACATAGCATTAAACCTCAAAAGCCCCACACCACTACATCCTTCAACCTACAGCATTTCCAATGTTCTTACCTCCTGTCCGTGAATTTCAGTGACAACTCTACTATCCCATCATCCTCCCGCTGTCTCCATAGTTTCGCAAGGCATACATCTGAATAAACAGACACTTACACTAAGCCAATCAAACACCCTAAACTTGGGTTTCAAAGCCTTGTGGTTAGGTCCTTAATCTAGTTTACTGAGAGACTAAGGTCCATGATTTGGATCAAGATAAGGTTTCTAATCATCTGAGCTTACCCACGGCCCAAATCTTCCAACATATCAGAAACATTCAATACACTAGATTCGTCAATCATGTTCAAACAAAATTTAAGGTTCGTTAAGTGTTAAATACAAAAGGTAATGGTTGGAGCCAAAGAGAGTCAGACTCCACTACTCCATACCACAATGAGAGAAGACGGAAAAAAAAAAACAGAACCTTCTTGCAGAATGCTCCTGGAAGTAGCAAAGAACCATTTCACAGAAACTATCTTTTTCTTCAAAAGAGAGAAAAGATCACCTAGGTTCTGCGTATCCAAATGCACGACATCAAGCCATTCCCATCCTTTTCGGCGAGTACAAGAAAAACTCCGACTTTCCATTATCATAGTTGTTTTGAAGTTTATTGCGCACACCAAATTCGACATGCGACTTCTTAATTTAAAACCAGACTTCCCCTGGCCACAAATAGCACCCCCAAACCAATGCAATACAATATGCACTTGGTTTAGGATATAGAGCATCCAATGAATTTTACATCTGAGCAGTTTATGATGTAAGATAGGGTTGAACTTATCCTATCTGCACCATCTATCAGCCAATCACATGGGGCATTGGGGCCTTTGAAGGTGCATATATGGATGACCACTGGGCCACATGAAAGAGAGCAAATGTATTGGTCCAGTTCCATCAGCCCAATAGCCTTATACGACATGCAGTGAGAGAGCAAGACCAAACAATTGAAGATCAAAAACCCAAAATATCAAGTAGCTGAGCCCCAGAACACAAAAACAGCTCCACATGCCATGCTCTGTTGCACAGCAATCATCAGCGCAGCATAATACCGTGACACCCAGCTTCTCCAATAAGGCAAACTTTGTCCTGCCTTGCCATGAGAGTAAGATCGAAAGGTTTGAAATATAAAACCTAAATATCACGTGTTGCTGAGCACGAGACGATCAAAATAGATCCCCGTGAACAACTCAAATCACAAGCTCCGTTGCACAGCATTCGTAAGCACATGCAAAGCAACACAACACCATGACACCCATTTCCCTTAATGCGTAAAACTTCGTCCAGCGTTGCCTTGGAGACAACCTAAAATTGATTGTTTAGACAAAAAAACTAGCATAAGTCCAACGCCAGCTTCAGCAAACCCAAGCTCTTACCTCAAGGTCAGTGAAGAATCTACTTCCCAAGGCGAGTGTTAAAGCTCACTCAGACTCACCAAAGGAAAGCCACCCTCATGAACAAAGCCATTTCATCCACAATTTACAGCCAGAAGTAGCCACGAGTTCGCTATCACCTATGCATGTGCGAGACTGCAATATAGCGGAGCCGACTCCCGTTCCAATCATGCTCGAAAAGACAGCATCTTCATTACTAGGACGAACACCTCAATCAAACCACGACACCTTCACCCACCATCAAACACTGACAACCATAGCCTGTCATACTACACAGCGCACTAGAAGATCTGCAAGACAAACCGAGTTCACAACACCCAATACAGAGAACCTAAAACAGAATCTAGACCTAGATCTAGAAGGAAGAGCCTTTCTCCTAAATAGAGAACACCGTCCACCATCCCTTGTCCCCAACGTTGGGAGAAATAGTTCGCTTATCAAACAGTAAGACAGGGAGTGACCACTTCTTCCTGTAATTCATTCCACACAACAGACCAAACACCTCAAATGCTATGCAAGGATAGCTATAATCAATTCCTCATGTGTG
Organism: Escallonia herrerae; assembly: GCA_033070095.1. Lineage (NCBI taxonomy): Eukaryota > Viridiplantae > Streptophyta > Magnoliopsida > Escalloniales > Escalloniaceae > Escallonia > Escallonia herrerae. The sequence continues at coordinate 72,131 of JAVXUP010002515.1, read as the reverse complement.
CTCCAGTTAAGAGCAATAATAAGTTGTAAGTTTATTCCATCTCCGAAGTACATTCAGGTTTACAAGCAATCATGACTCACTTCTGATGCCAATCATTTCCTTTTGTGTAACACACACTAGATGTCGCGGCTTGCAACTTGAGATTTTTAAGTATGGCGCTAAATTTCCTTTTTTTTTTCCTGGAAGCATCACAAGTTTTCAGCATCTACCCCCAACAAGCCCAACATGATGTCTCGATCAAACAATATTGAACACATTAATTTTCTTGACCAAGTTAACGTAAATTGTGGCAAAAATATATATGTCCTGGAAAATATACTTGAATTTGTGCATGCACAATGCACATCAAGTCTAGAAGACTAGAACTCAGGGCCCATGCCATCTCAGTGTTCAAAGTTCAAAACACCCTAGAACACATCAAATTCACTAGAATTACTATCCCCCGTTATAGTGTTTAGCAATAGCAAGTATATATGTTTCTCGAAACATGATTTGTTTTAGAAAATCTAAAATCGTAAAGGCAAACAAAGTTTAAGACTAACTCCACAATACTGACTTACCTCCCTATGTCTTGCATTTTCTGCGTCCTCTGCATCAGTTTGTTCTTTGGCTAGTTTGATGATGTCATCAAGGAATCTTTGCTCAAGACCTTCAAAAGCCTCGGACAAGAGATTATTCTCATACCCAACTTCCGTATCTCCTTCATGAGACTGAGATCTGGGATCAATATTTCCTTGTTTCTCTAAAGGCAACCTTGGATCCGACCTTTGGCCCTGGTAATAGGACCTAGAGGCATCACCCACATGACCTGTAACACAATGTGGCGACTTAAGCAGGTAACAGCCATATGCCATTGCGGCAAATTCAGTTGAGGTGTTGGTCAAATCATAATCTCTAGCATGAAATGGCATCCGTGATTAGACTGCCAAACAGCAATCTCAAGCAATTAGCTTCTTCCAAACCAAATCGCAAACGTCACTTCTACAAAAATAAGGTAAACTAACAATATGGAAGCAAGTGCATCTCAATTCAAATCCTTTGATGATCGCTTGTTGTAAATCTTCTGGATATTAAGTACATTCGTTAGAAAATCAAGCCCATTGAGACATACATATCCACCTACTTGCTTGGTATGAAAAATTAGTGCATGAATTCCCATTTCCCAGATACGCCATACCTACAGTTAGTAAAATCCAAGTTATATTGCCATCTGTTCTGGCTCAAGTGCGAGCCCAGTTGCATTTGGAAATACAAAACAAGGGTGCTTCCAAGGGCACAAACATAAAATGAGCTCACCAGGACACAAACAAAACGGGGGACTGTATGCAAGGGAGATCAAACCCACAACCTTGACAAACAAAAGTTCTGATACCATGTCAAGTTCACATCTGCTAAGAAAGCGTGATCTGTTAGATGAAGCACGAGAAGGCAGTTCCTGTAAGGTAGCAAAACGCAAAACTAGGCCAAGAAGCATGCAGAGCAACCTGGCTACTTTTTCATGGAGAACTAGCTTTGCTATTTGAGCAATACTTGGTAAACACCAAAACCAAGAAAACACTAAACCCAATCTCACAAAAAATATAAAGTAGCTTCTGCAATCTGCCAGTTGGAAACTCATAATTTGAGACAGTATGGCACAACCAAGAACCCTATTCTATCTCCAGGTGTCTGCCCACTCCGTCCCATCCACCGTCATATATCTACACTGAACCTCCACTTGCCGCAATGAGACCAGCCATACCAATCACAACAACTGCCACCAAGCCCAAACCTCAACCATCAATAAAACCCCTTTAAAACAAGCCGACTCCCACTCATAACTTAAAAAGCTCAAACGAAGAGTTATCTTTATCACCGTTGACGACCACTCATAACTTAAAAGCCTAAATGAATAGCTATTTTTACTACCGTTGACGAATGTAGCCTTAAATTCGATAACCAATCCCAACATCACAACTACACCGTCACAACGCTACCGTAGTACACCTTCAATACACCTCGTCAATCACTACTACAATGAATTCATCAATTCTCGTCTATATAAAACCCCTTCTCAAGCTACAGCAGTTCTCACCTACGAACCGAACCAAACAACCATCTACATCACCATCTACTACTTTGGGAGATATTGTCCTTATATCTAGAACAAGAAACACATGACGTCTTTGTCAGAATAAAAGATGTCAAAATCAAAGACACATGATATTCTAGTGGCGCATAATGTTTCCTGAGAACAGTGATCACTTTTAAGCTTTCTAAAAATGCTTATATCGTAAAAAGGAAAAATAGAAAATGCTTGAGTAATTCAAAAAATCAACAGCGTGAATATTTTTCATGTGTAATTCCAGGTGATTTTGAAGTTCTTCCCGACGTGTTAAAATTTTACTTTTACCTTTCTTTTTCAGCCAGCTAATTCACTTGCCACATTTCTATGCATTCTTAACATTGTACAAACAGTGACCAACCTCTTGCAATCAGTCCTTTTGCCCCATTTCTATTTAGCGGCCAACTCTGTTTACCAAACCTATCTATCATCAAACTATCCAGAATTCCACAAAGTATAAACAGAGGCATCCCATGTTATCAAGCAAATAGACATACCTTGTATCCATGAAGCACGGACTTGGATATGGGTGTGGGTACAACACAGTTGCAGATATGCGGATGAATGGTTTGTAAATATATATATATATATATATATATATATATAGAGAGAGAGAGAGAGAGAGGGTGCCGCGAGATACGTCAAATATAGTTTCTATTTCTAAAAGTTAAAAGACAAAAATAATGCATCTAGTGAATCATAAAAGGTGCACAAGAGATAAATAAAGATTCCCAATTTAACATCAAAACTCTACAATCAAATATATGATAAATTGATAATAAAAATAAGTCAAGTAGCACCAATGTTTTAAAATTGCGAAGTTGAAGCCCTTTGGTCCTTCGCGTTTTCCTTCTGCATTCTTTTGTCATTTGTATTCGGTTGTAACACATAGAAAGTAAAAACTAGATTTGTACCTTTCAGAAGCTTTTCGTATTATACTTTGACCCTTCATCCGATATGTTTCCTAGCCATGTCACAACTGGACCCAAGTTGCACCCAAAATTAATGTAAAAAACAAATAATTTTTGATACGCACCTAGCTATACCAGCACCCGTGCCTGCACCCGATATGCACCCGGGGCTGGTACTTTGGCCAAAATGAAGCATCCGTGCTTCAATGCCTCTTATTGACCTAAGAATCAAACCCACATAGTTACAGATAGCGCTTTCACCTAGGACCATATTTTAAAGGGATTGAAAATTTTCTAATTGAGAAAAATTGTGGAATTGCTGCACAAGTGCACAGTCTTCATAGCAACAATTGCTGGAAAAAGATAGCAGGTCAATCTTATTTGATTTGAAGTGTGCAAAATGTTACAACAAATGCCTAAGTATCAACATCAGAAGAGATAATTTAATTATTTCAATCTGAAATATAACAATTGTAACCCCAATCTAATAATAAAGCTTCCACCCATTCAAATAGGCACCCAGGTAATCAATCTAATCAACATGCCCTTCCAAGATCCATGAACCCCAATGGTGTAGGATGCAAATACTGTCCATTGAAGAAGAATATCTCAATACTTGGAAAGTGTCTAGTGTTAAAAAGGTGGTAAGTAATGAATATCTCAATATAAGCTATTTGTGTTGTGCAAAAGATTTCAAAGAGCTGCTGATATAGGAGGCGACTCCAGTTCCTTGCACGTAAATAGCTAGAAATAAGGCAATGTTTCTCTCAGTTCCTCTTTGAGGTGAATTGAAGAGAGTAAGAGAGACAGAGATAGAGCACGCATTGATTGACAAGCTCTGTTCTCTCAGTAAGGGTAGTCAGCAACGAACAAAGAGGCATTAAGGACTTGAAGAATGAGGGAAACAAGGAATTGAGTTGAAAAGGGCTTCATTTTTGGGTACCTCTCACTTGTTCCCCCAGCAGACGGGATCAAGTTCCCATGTTAGCTTGGGACAGGATCCCGTGGAGCTCCTAACTTGGGATTGCAAAAGCGAATTTTTCCGAGAAAGAAGCATCACCATACAAGGAGTTTCTTGTTACTAAGGTTATGAGCGCTATACATACAATGGATAATGTTGAATTCCGTAAATAGACTCGATAGTTGAACAAAGTCATTTTATGGCTGCTCACTGACTAAATTTAAATCCTAAGTCCACCACAGGGAGACAGAAAACTATCTACACAAATAAGATTCTCCAGTCACAGCATTCTAGACATCCGGGTTTGATCAGTTTATAGAGAGAATTTTCTCAAGAAGAACACAAATTAAACCACAATACAAATCCCAAAGCCTGATTACAGTAAACAAGCTGAAAGCTATCAGGGGGATGGGGGAGAGGAGCGAGAGAGAGAGGGAGAGAGAGAGAGAGAGAGAGAGAGAGAGAGGGAGAGGGGGAGAGAGAGAGAGAGAGAGAGAGAGAGAGAGAGAGAGAGAGGGAGAGAGAGAGAGAGAGAGAGAGCATCATGAAAGTTATATTAGATAGTCTAACATAAAAGAAAAAGGACAGATGAAAGAAGGCAGTCATAGTTAAAAAGAAAAGAACACACATACAAAACTTACCTTCATTTTGTATGTGCGATGATCCATCCCTTTCCCACCGCCATTGTACCTCTGCTTTTAAAGTTCCATATGGATGCTCCTTGTCAGAGGTCATGGGCTCTGGCCGTCCTTGGTAATGACCAGACTTGTGGTCCATTCTCTGACCAGACATGTGCTGCATCTGAGAAGAAGCAAATGAATGGCCACCTGAATCACCATAATGTCCTTGCCGTCTCATCTCTTCACCTAACAGAACAACGAAAAGGGCAACACCAGTGAATAAATGTTGCTTAAGAATGTGAACAATAGCATAAAAAAGACATTCAATGTTACATGTTGAGAGATTTACTGGTTCACAAAGCAATACAGCAACCCCATGCTTTTGATGAAGTTACAATTGGAGCCACAAAAAGGGAATCAAGTTGCATCTACAGTGTAAACACAATCAACCATCTAATATCTAGTACTATTCAATAAGTTAATAATATCTAATAATTAACTGATAAACCAACTCCGTTCCACAGGATATAGTACACACATGCACACAAACATACACACACACACACACATATATATATATTTACATATAAAGCCCATCCCTAACAAGCGCTGAGATGGGCTCCTTAACCCCAACCTATCTGGAGCTGTCCATGATGGCCCACATGGATGCTCCATATCAATTTTTTCCAAAAAGCAAAAAGCAATGCGCGCCAGACTATCTGGCGCACCATTCACTTTTCCGAAAGTACCCCTCTCACTTTTGTTAGAAATTTGAACTATCAGATCCACGTGATATTCAAAAGAATAAAAACCAAGTGCACCACATAATGTGGCAAACTGCATTTACCCATTTTTCACTTTTTCTCTCTCCTCTGCCCCATTTATTGCCATTATTTCTTTCTTTTTCTCCGTCCGAACTCTTTCTTCTCTCTCTCTCTGAACTTTTTCTCTTTTTCTCTTCCCCCACCATACCCACCAGCACCAACCACCACCATGTGCACCCGACACAGATGTCCAAGCATATCCACGCGATCACCACCCCAAGCACCAACAGCCATAGACTCCGCCACCGGAAGCCAAATAAGACCCATTCTACACTATTCTAACTGCCAACCCTGCGGCACCATCAGTGCGCCACTTTAAGAACCCAAGAACAACATACTCACCTTCGATTACCGACACCATTCAATACACAACCCCCACCATTCACTCTCCAAAGTCGACAACATCGACTCTGGTGGTCAACAAGTACCATCATATTTACTTCACGCCAAAATTGTTTTTACTTTTTTCTTAATAATTGTTTTCTTTTGCTACATATAATTTTGCACAAAGCCAAACAAAGCACAAATATACTCATTCTAAAAGTATAATCTCTCCAGCGGCAATACACACAGAAACCACCGTCGAACACAACAACCACTGACAAAGCCAGAATAGCAAGCCAGCAACTGTGACACATCATGGAGGGTAAGCAATTAATCTTGCAAGAAAGAGAACGTGGCCGTACACAATCGCTTTTTTTTTCTTTTTTCTTTTTTTGTTAAATGAGAACTAATTCACAATCTTCAACTAGATCTGACAATGTTGTTCTTCTCGCTTGAAATTGTAGAAATAGAAGTAGATATAAAGGGAAGTGGAGCTTTATAGTCAGGCAGAGTTATGGGCAGTGGTGTGCCTCGATGGTGGTCGTTGGATTGATGGTGATTGCATCTACGGAGCTAAAGCGTGGTGCGATGGTGTGATTGTAGAGGTTGGATATGTCAGGGGGTGGAGGTTGGATGCGGCGGTTGCTGGTGAAGGCTGTTGTACAGGGACAGTTGAGGTTAGTGTAGATCTGCCGAAACGAGAGTGCAGTGGTGTGGCGGCAAATTATAGGTGAGCATTTTAGTAGTTGGTGAGGGTGGGTACGATGGTTGGGGTGGGGATGAGAAAGAAGAAAGAGAAAAAGAAATCTTGGGACAAGAGAGAGAGTCTAGGTCCAATAGTGGGGCGACCGGTGATTTGGTGGTGGTGAAATTGGTGGATAAAGACGGTCGCCTGTTGGTTGTGGTGGTGGTGGAATCAGTGGTAGTGATCATAGGGCAACTGATGGGCGTATTGGTGGTAGAGAATGGAGAATGGCTTGGTGTTTCGTGGTTGCGGGTATGCAGAGGCGATCAGGCGATGGGGGTTTGGTGTTTGGTGATTACCGTGGTGGTGGTTGTTTAGTGGTTTGGAGTGGCGATTTTGGCTGTGGTGGTAGATCCCGTGTGTAGAGGTCGCTGGGTTGTTGGTGGTTGCAGTAGTGGTGGGTGAGGACGTGTAAGTTGTGTTAGTGGTGGTGGAAGAGACTGAATATACAGGTAGAGAGAGGATAAGGAGAGAGAGAATTATTGGGAAGGGGATTATGAACTGAGTGAGAATGAGAGTGAGACAGAGATAAACAAAGAAAAAAACCAGTGTATTGTAGTGCGCCAAATGATATGGCGAACTATGTTTTTGTCATTTTAGACGTGACTTTAAAAGGGGGAGGGGGGGGGGGGGAATTGGGTAAAAGTGATCGGTGCGCCAGACTATCTGACTCATTGCTTTTTGGGTTTTAAAAAAGCGATGTGGAGCAGTCCAAGTGATCGTGGTGGATGACTCTCGATGGGCTGGGAAGTTGAAGTCCGTCCCAGCATTGGGTAGGGATATGCTTCTATATACATATACATGCATATATACGTGAACATATGCATATATATATATATATATATATATATATATATATATATATATATAATACTTCACAACCAATAACTTTTAAAACAACCCATGTACTGTTCTTATTTCTTAGTTATAAGAGAGAGAATATTTGCGAATGCTTATAGCATTTTATGTACTGTACATGTATATTCTAGACAAGTAGATATTATACCAATAAAGTCATCCTTTTTTTTTTCCATGTGTTCATTGACTAATGGATAAAGGAAATACAGTACAACGAGTAAAACACACAAATTGGAAAAAGAAGTACAAACCACAAAGGGCCTCGCTTTCACCTTAAGGTCCCCTACGTTCACCAAGTTACAAATAAAACTAAGGTATAAGCAAGCACAGATAAGTATATTACGAGCTTTTGTAAATCTTATAGTAGAATTGATGTGTGTATATTGATACTACAGTTGAGAAATTGTATAGGTAGCTTTATTTGTGGAAAGAACATTTTCCACTAAAAAAAAAAGTTCATGAACGTCGAATGGCTAATCATTTTTCCATCTCCAGAGATCTTTAATTATAGCAGTCAACTGTACTCATTATGCACGTGCGTGCGCACATTTGTGCGCGCCTCCTCTATGTGTGTTTATTTAGACACATATATCAGTGTCAAGAAGATTTTTGTGGGCATATCCTAAAAACCTTTTCAGGCTCGCTCATATGTGTGTGTGAGTGTTAAGATGCCCCTTCCTGCTCCTTGAACTCTCTCTTTTTCATAACTTTGTCCCCTATGACTTATTGCTTACAATAGGATAGAATTAGAACATCCAATTCTTGAATGGAACTCGGATAGTAAACATGGATCAAATAAGTACTATGGCAAAATCAAAAAAAGAGCAAGGAGTAAAGCCAATGTAAAAATGTTGAAGTCATTCAGAGGGAAAGAAAATCATAAGAAAGGTGGGAGTATTTATCAATTTCTCCAAGGGAGCCAAGCACATACCACCAAGATTATATATTCACTGAGATAGAGACATTGCCAAAACTTTTCAAGCCTGAAAGTTTTCCTAATTCATCACATTCCTTATCACATACAGTAATGAGAAACCCTTAATCACCCATTAGAGGAAACTATGAACCAAAAAACATAAGATGGCCAAGACAACAAAAGATTGGAACTTTCACAAAACACGCAGAGAAAGAAGCAAAATCAAAAGCCCTAGAATAAACGGCCATCAAGAAATCACGGATACACCGAGTTAAACAAATTGGTGTAGTGACAGTAAGAACAAATAAAGAAAGAGTGATTTACAGTATTTTCATTTTGCCTACCTGTATGGGTGTATGATTTTCGATATTTGATTATGCTCGTGAACCTCGTCTGAAAGATGAGGCACAGCGACGCTGTGGACTGAGTTGGCGTCGGTAACGGATCTCTTTTAGACTGTCTGGGCTCTGGACTCGGGCTGGATACCCGTCAGATTTCAAACCCGGTCTGACAAGTTGGACTGCTACGGGGAGGAACTTTTTCTTAATTAAGCGGGAGCGGAAGAATTTATATATATATATATATATATATGATGCCAAGGAAAGTGGGTTCGCAGTCGACGTGGAGGTGTCATAAGGAATGCAGTTCGAGTCTGATGTCAAGTATGTTGATGTGAGATACAGCAAGCGCGGAGTAAGAGCAAAGACCAAGGGCTTCCCAGACAGAGCCTGAGGGTGGCAGTGCTGCGAGGGCGATGGCGCAGGGTGAATATACGACGACAGTCACAGTCTGATGCTTAGGTCCGAAGTCAGGGTCCTGTATGTTTCTCTCTAGGATTCTAGAGCGAGAAAGTGTTCTGAAAATGTCCAATCCGTCAAATGAATTCTCAAGACCTCTATTTATAGAGGTTGAGATGATGATGTCATCACGCGACACGTGGCGCTCCTCGGAAGTGACACGTCACCGAGGGGTCCACGGCTGCCGGTGCTCCACGGATTGTCGAATCGCATATTCACCCGGCATGCCCCGCACAGCGTCGCTCTGTCTGTATGGAAAGACTAGCTCCCACAGCATCGGTGTGGCCAGAAAACCCCCTTGATCTCCAAGCCCTTGCAGAGTCCCACAGGCCTGGCATTGGTGGGGAAGACCCGACGTCCAACTGCCAGGCAGACTAGGTGCGATGCCCTCCGAAGACATGCTCCCGTCTCGGAGTGACCCGGGGGTCATAGTCCATAGGGGTGCCATGCAAGCCCCTAATGCCGGAGCACGTAGGCTAGTCACAAAGACACCCTGACGGAGATAGTGTCCCAAAGGAGTCGCCTATCCTGCTGCGAGGGCCGGAGCCCCCCATGATTGTGACGGCAATGGGTTTAAGGTTGTGAGCCCATCCCGTAGTTGATTGTGCCCGCGATGACTTTAAGGTTGTGAGCGCATCACGTAGTTGATTGTGCCCGCGATGGCTTTAAGGTTGTGAGCCCATCCCATAGTTGATTGTGCCAGCGATGGCTTTAAGGTTGTGAGCCCATCCCGTAGTTGATTGTGCAGAGAACCCCTTGATCTAGCCTCCAATCCAAGCCCTTGCGGAGTCCCACAGGCCTGGTAGTGGTGGGCTCGCCGGCACAATCAACTACGGGATGGGCTCACAACCTTAAACCCATCGCCGTCACAATCATGGGGGGCTCAGGCCCTCGCAGCGAGATAGACGACTCTTTCGGGACACTATCTCCGTCAGGGTGTCTTCGTGACTGGCCTACATGCTCCGACACTGGGGGCTCGCGTCGGCACCCCTATGGACTATGACTCTTGGGTCACTTCGAGACGGGAGCAGGTCTTCGGAGGGCATCGCACCTAGTCTGCCTGGCAGTTGGACGTCGGGTCTTCCCCACCACTGCCAGGCCTGTGGGACTCTGCAAGGGCTTGGATTGGAGGCTAGATCAAGGGGGTTCTCTGGCCACACCGACGCTGTTGGAGCCAGTCTTTCCAGACAGATAGAGCGACACTGTGCGGGGCAGGCGGGGTGAATATGCGATTCGATAGTCCGTGGAGCACCGGCAGCTGTGGACCCCTCGGTGACGTGTCATTCCCGGGGAGCGCCACGTGTCACGTGATGACATCATCATCTCAACCTCTATAAATAGAGGTCTTGAGAATTCATTTGACAGATTGGACATTTTCAGAACACTTTCTCGCTCTAGAATCCTAGAAAGAGAAACATACCGGACCCTGACTTCAGACCTAAACATCAGACTGTGACTATTGTCGTATATTCACCCTGCGCCATTGCCCTCGCAGCACTGCCACCCTAAGGCTCGGTCTAGGAAGCTCTTGGTCTCTACCCTTGCTCCGCCCTTGCTGTATCTCACATCAACATACTTGACATCTGAATCGGACTGCATTCCTTATGGCACCTCCACGTCGACTGCGAACCAACTTTTCTTGGCATCAATATATATATATATATATATATAGGGAACTGATCCGTTGATAGTGCTAGCAAAATGGGACAAGATGCTAGCGCGATTTGGCCGTCCACGCGCGATCTGTGGATGGTCCAGATTTTTTTTAAGTTCGTCCACTACATTATGTAGCAGACAATTTTTTGACAAAATACCCTCTTTTTCATCCGCTGCATTATGTAGGGACAGAGGCAGTACTTTTTTCTGACTCTTTCTCTCTCCTTTGTTTGATTAATTTTCTGACATGTTTGATGTCCGCTACATTATGTAGCGGAGGTTTTTTGACAAAAATACCCTTTTTTCCATTTGCTACATTATGTAGCGGATAGAGGCAGTATGAGATATTCTGACCTTATTTTCTCTTTCTCTCTCCTTTTGTCATCATTTTCTGTCATTTTTCTGACTTTAGTCTCTTTTTCTTTCTTTTCTCTCCAATTTTCTAAGTTGTTTCTCTCTCCTTTTGTCCTCATTTTTCTGTTACAGTTTGACTTTACTCTCTTTCTCTTTCCTTTCCGGACATGTGATCCTAGCTCAGAGAAACTGGCTTTCTCTCTTTTAATGGAACCATATATTACTTCTAAGAATTTCTCAGATTTCACCATAAAATGAGAATGAGAGCTTGCTGGATGAGAGCAGAGCACAGATGAATTGAGGCTTTATTCCATTAAGGTGGTCTCCCAATTAAAGAAGAAAGAACCGGAGAAGTAGTCATTTTGGGAGTCCCAGGGAAAAGAAATTCTCTCCAATTTTCTAAGTTGTCTCTCTCTCTCTCTCTCTCTCTCTCATAATATAAACTATGGAATCAAATCTCCTTTATATCATAAATTTTCTAATAGTTTATATTAGAAAATTCTGTGATAAAGATAACCCTCAAGTTTTGTAATCTGGGTTATCTATGTAAGTTCAAGATTTGATTCCATACGGCTGTTGGGTTTGTGGTGAGGGAAAGGGAACACAGGATCTGAAGGTTGTTATCAATGGAACTGAAGAGAAAAGAGAGAGAAAGAGACAAAAGAAATAGTCAGAAATTGATGAGAAAGAGAGATGTCAGAAAAATTAACGACAGAATGAGAAAAAAGTGGTGCTTACTCGTCCGCTACATAATGTAGAGGACGTAACGGACTCTGTCATTTCTGTCAGAACATTAATGACAGAAAGAGAAAAAAGGTCTGAAAACTTGTCCGCTACATAATGTAGCGGACGAATTTTAAGTTAGAAGGTATTATTGTCAAAAAATAGTCCACTACATAATGTAGCGGACAGACTTAAAAAAACGTAAAAAAAGATATCTGGACCGTCTACAGAACGTGCGTGGACGGTCAGATCGCACTAGCAACTTAACCCAGTTTGTTAGCGCTCTCAACGGATCAGCTCCCATATACGTATATATATATATACATACTTATGTACATACGTATGTATATACATACATATATATATATGTACGTATATACTATGTACATACGTATATACGTACGTATATATACGTAAGTGTATACGTATGTACATATGTATATATACGTACATATATACGTATGTATATATACGTATGTATATAGATACGTATGTATATACACGTATATATACATATGTATCTATATACATACGTATATAGATACGTATGTACATATACGTACATATATATGTATATATCATCCTAAAAACTAAGTATGATGTACAGAATACTACAAGAATTAGAGTATATTACATTGCAGATCTTCCATACAAAAGAAAGACTAATAGTTGACATAACCAACCATTCAAGCCCAAACCAAAGCAAAGAGAGCTAACTAATGTGAGGAGACAAAAATCTGGGAGGAGAGCTCAGGGGACCTAAATATCAGGTAAGGCAAAAGGGATAACAGCCTGTACATGATCAAACCAATGCTGCTGAAAATCAACCCTGTAACGCAAACCAAAAGTAGCTAGAACTGAAGCCAAGGCCAGAACTCGATCTGTACCTCTCTCGATGTGCACCGAATGCAATAATCTGTAGTTGACTGTCGATTCAAATGGCAAAGCTAAACACTGTACACAATGTGCAAACAAACCATTAAGTCGATGTTCTCGGCCTGAAAACTGTCCAATCACAAATGGAGCAAGCAAAATGATAATGTGAGAGCAAGGCAGAGAAGATAACCATTGTATAGCCAAAGAAAGAACATATGTATCTATCCTACTCGTGACAGACGATATAAAGGAGGACACATATGAACTAGTGGGAACTCAGTGAACGTTAAACAGTGCTAATCCTATACCCATTATGTTATCTTTCTGACTTTTTGCAACCGCCACCACACAAGTAATTGGACCTCGGCTCAACAGACACGAGCATTGATGAGCGAAGAATAAAAGATAAAGAGGGAGGTAGAAATGTTTGAACTCAATGAGCGGACGAGGTTTAGGATTGCCCTGAGGGTGAGGCTTTAACGTGCTACCAAGCCTAAGCTGGTAAGTTTTGGAGCAGCGAAGATCTCAAAGTGACAAATTCAATTTCCTTAGAATCAGAGAAGGAATAAAAGGTTTATGACGAAATACTAAATCATTTTGACCAAGCCAAATCTTCCAGAGTAAAAAGAAAAATATGAATGATAAACAAAAGATCAAGCGGCGTCCTAAAGATAGGTTTAGTCAACCAAGAATAGAGCCGAACTCTTGACGAACCTAAAGCCAAGTTAAGTGCAAACATTGCAGTCTTTCACACTTTTCGAACCAAAGGACAATTGAAAAATAAATGTTGATGGGTTTCTGAAGCATTATGACAAAGAGGACAGGAGTCAAGAAGGAGACAATTTCTTTTAAGAAGATCTGAATAGAGGGGAAATCGATTATGAAGAAATTGCCATAAAAGAACTTGATTTTTTCCTGTATAGGTAATTTCCACATATGACGCCACAATTTAGGAGAGACACTGAAGTCAGATCTAAGAGATTGAGTGGGATGATAGAAAAGAAAATAATACACAGAAGATACAGATAAAGAACTATTAGTGGAAAAGGGTATAGATATCTCATCAACAGAGTTGAGAGATGAAAGATTGACGGGAAAAATAGTAGGAGCCAGGGCAATAGGGAAGACTGAAAGAACACGTTCCACGTTCCACTTCTGAGAATCCTAAGAGAATAAGTCAAAAACAAGCCAATGGCTATTGGCAAGAGTTCAAAACTGAACAAGCTTAGCTTATGGCATCATAGGCAGCCACCAATCCATCCATACAGTAATGGATCTGCCATCCCCTATTTTCTATTGAAGCCCTTGCCTTAAAACTCTGTCCAACTAAGAGGGTTTTCCAAACCCATGAACTATTGTTGGTGTTTTTAGCATGAAGAAAAGCTTGATGTTGGAAGTAACGACTTTCAAGAACTTGGGCAATCAAGCTTTGAGGCAAAGACCAAAATTTCCACGCCTGTTTTGCTAATAACGCATCATTAAAAGAACAGAAGTTATAGAAACCCAGACCACCAAGGTGGTTAGGGAGACAAAGAACGGTCCAAGAGATCCAATGAATAGATTTATGTGAGGCTTCACTCGACCACCAAAATTAGGCTAAGATTTGATCTAATTGATTGCACATGTAGTTAAGAAATTTTTAGACTGACTTGTAGTGAATAAGGAGTGAAGATAAGACAGACTGAATTAAGGTACCTCTGCCAGCTTTATTTAGCAGAAGACCCAACCAATGGGCACATCTATCTTGAACTCGCTGCACAATTCCAGCAAATAGTGACCGTTAATTTGTTGGGATATCAAATTGGACTCCCAAATATTTCTCAATGGTAGGTTAGCCGAAAAAGCTAGGATATATTCAATCTGTTCCTTAATAGCAAGGCATTACGACTAATGGTGAGACCAGATTTGTGTCAATTAATTTGTTGCCCAGATATTTGACAATAGTTGGTCAAAATCAAGCTGAGCTCAGATACCTCACTTGTAGGATCTTTTTGAACTTTAAGGAACAAGAAGATGTTATCAGCGTACATGAGGTGAGAGACCGCTGGAGACAATCTACCCACCTTGATCCCTGATATCTGACCCGAATTTTCAGCTTCAAGTAGAGAGACTGATAGGACTTCCGAACAGAGGATAAAAATTAGGAACGAAAGGGGATCTCCTTGTCGGATACCACACTTAGGGGAAAAGTGAGGAGTGAGGGCACCGCACCATTGACTAAGATGGAATAAGACACTGTAGTCACACACTTCTAATCCAATTTGATGGGAAGAGGAAATTTTGCAAGACCTGCTCAATGAAATCCCAACGTAAGCGATCAAAAGCTTAACCCATGGCCAATTTGAGTGCAATCAACCCTTTGCCTTCCTTTCTTTTCAAACACAGTGGATAAGTTCTTGAGCCAAAATAATATTATCTGTAATGCAACGTCCCAATTTAAAAGCATTTTGGAAGGGAGAAATGAGGGAACTTATGATAGGAGACAACCTAATGACTGGAATCTTAGCAATAACTTTGTAGATATTATTACAAAGATTGATAGGGCGAAAATCAAAGGCTGATATGGGACAAGGAATTTTAGGGACTAGTTTTAAAAAGGTATTATTCACTTTTCTTAATATGTGACCAAAGTTAAGAAAAGAAAGTGCGCCCTGAGTGACTGACCAGAGGACCCATAAATCCCAACCTTTATGAAAGACAATAGCTTGGAAGCCATCGGAGCCAGGAGATCTGAGACTATTTATATTAAAAACCACATATTTAACTTCACTGCCAGAGAAAGGTTGATTCAAAAGTAGAATATGTTCTAAGGAGAGGGAATGCAATCTTAAAAAGCCTAGGTTGGCATGCGAAGGAGAAGCCTCTGCTGAAAATAAAGTAGTAAAATGATCAACTAGGATTTAACGAATTCTAGATTCGTCAGAATGAGGGGAACCATGGCCATCTAGTAAGGAGTGAATACGTTTATGTTTTCTACGAATGAGTGTAAAAGTGTGAAAAAAAACTTAGTGGTTTTATCTCCTAAATCAAACCAAGCAGATTTAGAGCGTTGATCCCAAAAAATTTCTTCACGTTCTAGGAGAAAGTCAAGAGATTTGAAAAGAAGAAAGACTTGATTGCGCTGAGATGCTAGAAGAATTCCTTGTGAGAAGAGATAAGATTAGTAGAAGAATTAATAAGACCAGGTAAGTTACCAACACTCTACATATTCCAAAGCGAAAGGTTCTGCAAAGTGACTCGAGAACATCCCATAATTTGAAATAGAGGAGAGCCCATAGGCGGAAAAGCCCATAGGCAGAAAAGCCCAGTCCTCTCTTAGGATATCAAGACAATAGGAATGATTCAGCCAAAATGCTTTAAAATGCTGAGATCTGGGGAAGAATAATCTAAATGGGTTATCATCACAAAGCAATGGCGCATGATCAGAATATTGTATGCCAAGACTACTAGCTAAGGCCTCAAAGAACAAGAGTAGCCATAACCTTATCAAGTTTTTCTAGAACAAATCCATGATCAGGCAAACCATGCATCCAAGTAAATGGAGAACCCTTCCATCCGATATCTAATAACCCAAATTTTGCAAGGAAGAGCGTAAACTTTGAGCCCCAGGAAAAGAGTCCGAATGAATCCCAGATTTCTCATTAGAGGATAAAACTTGATTAAAGTCCCTACATAGACAGAGGGGACAGGGAAAGGCAGTAGAATCTGTTGAATATTACTCCAAGTTCATTCCCAGATTTCTCATTATAGGATAAAACTTGATTAAAGTCCCCACATAAACAGAGGGAGGGGGCAAGGAAATGTAGTAAAATCTATTGAATATTACTCCAAGTTTCACTACGATATTTAACCACAGTATGCCCATAAACAAACTGGTTAAGGACCTCGTCTCCATGACGAGACAACACCAAAATTAGTATGAAATTTTTATCTGAAGATTTGACAGAAGTCGAGGAGGGCGGTAAACCACCTAACCACAAACCACCACTTCAACCAATAGGGTCTATACCCGCCAGCTATACATATCCTAGATTCCTAAATAAGTGAGAAACTTGAACAAAATGTTACTTGATTTCCATAAGAAAAACAAGATCAGGAAGATGTAAACAAATCAACCGTTTAATTACACGAATAATGAAACGTTGACCCAGTCCTCCATTGTTCCAACACAACCTTCTCATTTGGAAATAGGGGGTTAAAGAAGCTCAACCCTAAAAACTGAATGACATAGAAACAACCTATTCCGTAAGCACTGAGGAGCTGAGGTATGAATCAGACCAAGGCTAGGAAAAGTGCCAAGGGTAACCTCAGATAATGGTGAGCCAAAGCTATGACTATAAGCTAAACATGTTTTGCATTTTCCATCATTTGGAGGTGATAGAAACTCTAGTTTACGTGGTTGGGGGGAGTGCCAACATCCACCACAGAAGATGGCATGCTAAAAGAATGACTAAATGTAGAGCTAGCTTCATAAAATTCAACAATGGACAAGATTTTGTTGTTCATACCTGGAAAAGGAACTGAAGAAAGAAAATTTGAGGAGCACTATTTTCTTGAAGCCAGCTCTAGAACCTGCAGCACATCTTCCTGAGCATCCCGCTTCCTAATGTTGTCAAAGGGCCGGGCTCGGGCCTACTGTGGGGCCGGGCCGGGGCCGGGCCAGTGGGGCTGCCAACCGGGCCGGGCCGGGCCGGGCCTGCCGAAGGCAAACCTAGGCCCAGTCCAGGCCCTGGCCCTAGGCCCAATAGCTAGGGCCGGGCTTGGGCCGGGCCTGGGCCCTTTTTTTTTTTTTTTTTTCTTCTTGTTATTCAATTTTAAATTTCATCTCTAGGCAATATTCACAATTTAACGAACCTAATCTTTATCCTTTTATTTCATTATAAGTAATATACATATATATATATGTATGTATGTATATATATATTTATTTGTTAGCCATTATATTTTTTATTATATGTTAAACATTTTCATACTCTTCTTGGTGAGCTTTATTAATAAAATCTTAACACATAACAATTTATATAGAAAAATAATAAATGTATTCATAGGCCCTCCTCCTTTTATCCGGGCTTGGGACCGGCTGCTTGTAAACAAACAGGCGAAGTTACCTATTTTTTTATATATACGAAAAAATATATATCTTGCTTGTAAAAATTTATTTTATATATATGGAAAAAAAGTATATTTTGTGAAAAAATTTATTCTTAAAATTCTAACAATCAAAATAATAATGCATGTCTATCCAAAATATCAGCAATCAAAGATCAAGAAATCTGCAACGTCAACCAAAAGGATCAAAAGAGGAAAATAAAAACAAATTACCTAATCATCCAGAAGTACTTCAATATCCGAGTCACTGCTCTTCCTATCATCAATCGGTTTATCTTGCTCGCGGTATTTCGCATCAAGATAATCCTTCCAACATACACATAGCTCGAGCGACTCGGGGTTAAGACGACTCCTCCTGTCATCCAAAACCCTCCCGCTGGCTGAAAATGCCGACTCTGAAGCAACCGTGGAGGCTTGCACTGGCAGTACATCCCGTGCAATTTGGGATAAAGTTTTATACATGTTTTGATTTTGTTTCCAAAAATTTAACAAATTAAAATTAACCTGTTCTTGCCTTGATAAATCAGAATAATGATCAGTATTTGCATATACACCAATCTCATTAAAAGAGGAAAAAGTATACGAACCTGCCGAATTAGAAGTACCTTCACCTGGTAGTTGTCTTGCTACTAGATGTTCAAAGCCCTGAAGGTATGGCGCATAATACCTCTCAACAGTGGATGATGATGTAGCTCGCCCGCGCACGTCAGCAGAATTACGATAGACGTTGAACAAGTCCTCAAACCTCTTGCTCACTTTTGCTGTGAATGCGGTTGTCTCCTCTGCTGTGTAGCACATTAATTTCGATATCTCTTGTATCGAGGCGTTCACGCCATGCAACTTTAACCTAGGATCTAAACAAGTAGCCACAGTAAAAATAGCAGGCAGTTTACTCCAATATTTATTAAATTTTTGATCCATCACTTTTACTATTTCCTTAAAGGGTCCTATATATCTCCATTTTGTTAACATTGTAGCCATCTTCAGAATTTCTATTACAGCGAGAGGAGAGGTGGGATAGTACGTACCAGACAATAAATTGGTAGACGTGTAGAATACCTCCAAAAATTCAGCTAGGTATGTGGCCATCTGCCATTCCTCTTGAGTTGGCAAGCCGGCTGGGAACTGGGTTAGTAGAAAATGCGTATAGACTTCTCGGTATGCCAGAATGTGTAAAAGCATGTGGTATGTAGAGTTCCACCTGTGGACCACATCTGTAACTGCTCTCCTGCGAGGCATATTATATTGAACACACAACGTTTTAAATTGTTGTGTTCTCGGACTCGAGCTATTAACATACGCTGTCATACCCCTCATTTTGAGAAGAATATCTCCTGCAGCAGCTAAACCATCTTGAACAATTAAATTAATAATGTGACAAACACAGCGAACATGAAATAATTCACCATTAAGTACAGGTTGAAGCGTCTCCTTTAAAGCTGCAACAGCAACTTTATTATTAGAAGCATTATCAAAACTAACACTCATAATCTTATCCTTAATTTTAAATGTGGTGCATGCTTTTAATATAAGAATAGCAATGTTCATTCCATCGTGCGGATAAGGGAAGTGCTCGAAAGCGATGATTCTCTTGTGCATAACCCAATCTACATCAATCCAATGAGCGGTCACACAAGAATAACTAACAAAAGTATAAGGAGATTGCCAAATATCAGAAGTAAGACTAACTTTACCTTCAAATTTATCGAAATAATCGATAAGGCGTGCTTTAGCAGCATTGTACTGTCGGAGTGCATCGGATCTAGTTGTGTTTCTATGAACCTTTTTGTACAAAGGTTGAACGTATGTGTTCATATATCTAGAGTGCTTAGGATTATCGGCAAAAGAAAAGGCTTGTTCATCATGAATAACAAATTCAGCGAGACCGTCTCTTTGCTCTCGCTGATTATAAACAAATAACTTACCGTCAAAAGATAACTGCGTTTGGGTAGGTTCGACGTGGCCTTGTCGAGGTGCACACAGAGGGTAATGCCTGTTAAGATGTCCATTACCACTACCAGACGAAAATAATTTAGCGCAGTACTTACATCGAGCTTTTCGGATGCCGTCCACCATAACTACATCGAAATGATTCCAACACTCGGCTTTCTTTTTTTTCCCCTTTTGGACTTCTGGCTCATTACCGGAGGCATTGCTCGGCCCTTCTTCATCATGACCAGGCATAGGGTTGAGATTATGCCACGGAGTAGTAGCTTCGCCAACCGAGCTGCGTCCTTGACTATAATGCGGGGGGTCTTCATCAGGCGTGTATTCAAAATCTGGAATGTTTTGATTGAACTCCCAATTGGCTTGGGTATCTATCATACAGCCTGTACTCATTCGTCCAGGAACGAATGGTTGTGTTGGTGCTTGGATTGGTGTTTGTGATGGCCGTGGCGCTGGCGCTTGTGCTGGTGGTGGTGCTTGCGATGATGATGATGTTTTTCGTGATGACGATGCACGCCTCATTTTCTTCAATAATCCAGCCATATTTCGAGCTAAACTTTGTAAGAGTAACTAAATACACAAGTATAAGAGTAGTAATAAGAAATAACAATTAAAAGAATGAACGAGTAACAAATATTAGAGAGTTAGTAATTAAAAAGAATTTAGCAAGACTAGTAATTAATAAACAAGAGTACTAATTAGTAAATTCTAGTAGTAATTAGCAAGAGTAGTAATTAAAAAGAATTTAGCAAGACTAGTAATTAATAAACAAGAGTACTAATTAGTAAATACTAGTAGTAATTAGCAAGAGTAGTAATTGGAGAGGAAAATAGTAGCAAAGCTTGTAGAAATATAGAATGTTTAGGTAAGAGAGAGTAAGAAGATTGGTGTGAAAAATTAG
The DNA here is from genome assembly GCA_033070095.1 of Escallonia herrerae. Taxonomy (NCBI): domain Eukaryota; kingdom Viridiplantae; phylum Streptophyta; class Magnoliopsida; order Escalloniales; family Escalloniaceae; genus Escallonia; species Escallonia herrerae. The sequence continues at coordinate 51,505 of JAVXUP010002515.1, read as the reverse complement.
AGAGAAATGGTGTGAATTTATAGATTTTAGAAACTTCACAAAAGACCAAAATACCCCTACAAACTATCCGTTTATAGTTGTTAGGGAGGGTAAGAGTGTAAAGGAGTTGAAAAATATAGGTTAGACTAAAATACCCCCCAAACTAGCCGTTATATTGCTGTTGGGGGGGTAAAAGTGGAATTTTGGAAAAGGGGTGGAAGAAAGGGGGGGAAAAACAAAAAAATTCAAACAAGTGGGGCCGCAGACCGGGCCAGACTCGAGCCAGACCCGGGCCGACTTCGGGCCGGGCCAAACCCGTTTCCGGGCCGGGCCGGGCTTTTTCGGAGCAAATGAAGGCCTGGTCCAGGCCCAGGCCCCAAGCCCGCTGTGCTGGGGCCGCTACTGTTCATGGACGGGGCCGGGCCAGCCCGGGCCAGAACCGGGCCGGGTCGGGCCAGCCCGCGGGCCGCCCGGCCCGTTTGACAACTCTACCGCTTCCGTGAACCCGAGGAATCAGAAGTAGCTAGAGAAGGAACTAAGGAAATTAAAGATGAGGTGCATTATTTTTTACTTGTCAGTCCTGGTGTCCAAGCCATACCATCCCCTCCTCGCCGTTTTGAACTCGAGGCATCAAAAGATGTCGTGCCTTGTCTCGTCCATATGCCCCTCTCCTACTCGCGGTGAGCGTGACCCCAACACCTCAAAAACCCTAAACCCATAAGCAAGATAGAGGTTGAGGAAAATACTATCGAGTGCATATCGAATATAAAAAATAGACAGAGATCGAAGATATACCTCCCAAACATCGTAGTAGCTCATAAAACTCGAGACTGACCATGGGGTACTGAACCCACGAGCGATGCAGATGGGCCATAGCCGAAGTACCCTAGCCGTTCTCCTCAATCTCTCCTACATCCTCCAACACCCTCAGGCACCATAGCTGAACCGAGTCATCCCTATTGCTGAACAACGTCTCTCCCAACACATGTAGCAAGAACTCCTGAACACACTGATCAATGGTCACCTCATTAACATCTTCCAAGGTCATACCCTCATAGTCAGGGTAGTAAGCAAAAGGGAACTGCCCTTCTTTTAGGATGGGTAAAGTCCCAAAACTGCACCACGAGGTCGCGGTCCTCATCGAGATCATAGTTCCATGGGACAGGCCTCCCTTACACGCGAATACCTATGACATTTGCAAAGTCATGTGGGTAAGCCTGGCCTCCCTGAATGGTATATCAAACGTGTAAGTCCCACCAACACTCCGCCAAACTCAACAAATGCTATTTACTTTGGGTAAAATCATGCAACCTGTTAAGAAACAAACAAAGCCAGTCTCGATTATCTGATTTGATTCTTTACCGAATCCAGTATCTTCTGCCACCACTTTCCTACCAAATTAAGGGAGCCCCTACATCGAATGTTCAAGGGTAGGGGCTATAGGAAATTAAAGCAAGAAAAGGGGAAAAACTCAAAAACTGCCCGATTGGTGCATGTAACGTGCAAAAACAAGGAGAAGAATATCATGTGGGGCCTTGCTTTTCATGGAAAATATGGGGTACAATTTTATTTGTGTGTGTGTGTGTGTGTGAAATTTAGAGACAAAATATGAAACACACACCTTAACTGAAAATTCCATGGGTAAGATGCGCATATTGGTTTAGGGTGAGGATTGAATGATCATCCATATGTATCATCGGCTATAAACGGGAAACACGCCCAATTTGGGGTCCTCCCTCATGTCTTCTTTTTGTACATTGAAATTTCATGATTAGGATAAAATTGGTGAAGGAGAAGCCTGAAGAATTTATAGATAAGAAATGTACTTGGAGATGAATTAGAGTAGGGGAAATCCTCCTTGGGATCGAATTCGAAAGAGAAAAGTTAAAATGTGAGTTGAAGTCTACGAGAAACCCTAAAATCGCGCACAAAATCTGAACAGATAAATTGGCCAAATCTACGGTTTAAATCTGTCAAACTCACTAACTAACCAGCCGATTTTTGACATTTCACTTTTGGCACTCCTAACTCTCTAATCAGTCGGCCGCTTTTTGAATTCTTTAAAAAGAAAAGTCCACATATTGTTCCTCTAATTGCATGTTTGCTTGAGCAAACGTTCAACATTTATCCTTTCCACGCTTGTATGTGTGTAATATCTAGCACTTTTGGGAGCGGGTTATTATAGCTATTGGAGACTCAAAAAAAGGGAAAACAAATAGGGGAATTTCAGGAGGAAGAAAGAAAAGAAAAGAAAGGAAAGAAACAATAAAACAAAAAACAGGAACAGAAACACGAAAACAAAGAAGGGAAAGAACAGAGTTCGGGGAAGAGAGAAAGAAGAAAGAGGAGAAGAAAATAAGAAAGAAAAAGAAGGAACAAGAAAGGAAAAAACAAAACAAGAAAGAGGAAGAAAACAAAACTGAAAAAAGAAACATAGAAAGAAAGTTGAGAGGGAGAGTTCAGTCAAGGAAGAAAGAAAGAGGGTGAAAGAAGAAAAGAAGGATTTGGAGGGAAATTCATGAAGATACAGTAGAAGGCAACTGAGATCAGATTAAGAGAAAAACTTCTGGATTCGGTCAACGGTTCTATAAGTAACTGACTGATTCAACTAGTGTTTCCATAAAGCATATATGTTATTTATTTTTGATAAGCACTGTTTATTAGCTATGAACTATTTTGGTTATTTACCTGCTTTTGCCTTAGAGAAAAGAATTTTGTCAAAAAGCTTGTAGTAATGCTTAATTTCTCATTAAAAAATCAGACCAGTATGTAAAGATTTTTTGTTTGAGGTTGTAATGGATTTTGGATTTGAAGCGCTTGGTGCAAATGAGATGTTTGGGTGTTGATCTATGGTGATTATTAAATGTTCGAAAAACTATTGATATGTTGTGAGATGGTTTGACCATTTGTGATTGAAGGATTATATTGTGATAAAAGAAAGGTGGTTTTTGCTAACTCGAATGTTGTACCCCATATCTAACGGGGGAAAGTTAGATTGTGGACCCGGGTCAACGGGGAGTTGTACATTGACGTATTACTACTTTAAATGGTCTCCCCTCCTTCCAATATGATTATTATCCCAAGATGGGATTTCGGGTCCAAGTCAGTGAGATGAAGTAAGCCGACGGGTCTAAGTCAGTGGGACCAAACGTTGATTGCAGCATATCGTTTAAGCTGGTATTTGGTTGGAACAGTTTTTTGATGACATTTTTGTGCTAATTGATTTTTATGCCCTAAGAATTGTTCCCGTTATTCTATTACACTTTACAGAATGATTTCTTATAGAAGTGATTATTTACTCAGTAATTTCATCTCGTAAATTGCTATATTATAACCTGAGTTATTATTTTGACGTGCTATAGTCCAGCTAGTTGAATCACTAGTTACTTACTGAGCACGTGAAAGCTCATTCCTTACTTATCATTTCAGGTTAAAGAGTAATGCAAGGATGACGAGCGTGGGATTAGATTTTAGAGTGGAGCTCCAGAGGCTACTCTAGATGACGTTGGATAGTTGTTGGGTTTCCAGTAGAGTATATGCTGTCGTTATAAACAATTCCATAGTTGTTGGTAAATGTCTACTTGTATTAAGATTAGAATTGAAGTTTTACTTGTGGAGTTGTATAAGATTCAGTTTTCGCTATAATTGTGTTGGTTTTAGTGAGTGAGGCCTGGCAGAGCCCTTGCTGGGAGTCCAACGGGCCTGCGGCCGGTCACGGACTTGGTTCATGGGCTCACCCATGAGTTTGGGTCGTGACAATGCATGTATGCTAGGCGGATCCAATGACCATGTGGTGTAATACTCAGTTAAGTGATGTTGTCTCAATTTGAAGTGAATTCATTTGGCAATCAACAACCTATTGTTGTTGGACATCGTTGGCTACAGCTTTGACTGATATCTCATAAAGTCGTCATCTTTATATCTAAGCGACTAACCTTTGAAGGTGTCATTGGCTTCTCTTGGATATAAGTCCTGCTTTTATCGAACTGTCTGTTGCTGGACTGTAAACCACTCAAATCGACTTGGTGGCTCCAGTAACGGGCAAAGTTGTTGTCCGTATTTCCAGACAACCACTTAAATCAATTTAGTGGCTCTTGTATCTAACAATATGTACATGTTGCTGTCGACCATCCAAATCGATTTGGTGGATCCAGTAACGGGCAATATTTCCTTTTTTTATATCTAGACGACCAACCAAATCCATTCGGTGGCTTTAGTATCTAGATATAAGACTCTGTCGGTCGACCACCCAAATCGATTTGGTGGCTGGCGCGATAGACAGAGTTATTGTTTTTGCACATCTAGACGACCATTCAAATCAATCTGATGGCTCCGGTATCTAGATGCAAGTTTTTGTCTGCCAACCATTCAAATCGGTTTGATAGCTCCGGTAGCAGGCAAATTTATTTCACCCTATCATGAAGATTAATCATCGTGGTCATCGTTTTTGGCTTTAAGCAATATCTCTTGTTTCGAACTATGTTGGTCTGATTTTCTTATAAGATATGTAGGAATTCCTATAAAGGTTCGTGTAACATCCTAGAATTTTTGGAACATTAACACTCGTTCGATCACTTTTGCTAAGACAATAGTATCCTCAAAACTTAACCAAATAACACCACAAACAGTCGGAGCAATTAATCGTCAATCAAACCATACTTTTAATCAACTATCATAATTGAAATACCAAATCTAAGACAAATTTAAATAATACTATTCACCCACGTAGGGGTTCTAGTTTACAATACGGTAACTTAAATTCGCTAGCTTGCTTGCCTTTAGTCCAGTTTCTAGTGATCTAACGCTGGTCACTACCTGTAGAAAGGAAGTCAAAGGAGAGTGAGCTTTCGAGAGCCCAGTAAGGTCGATCAAAGATTTAAACAACAAAAATGTTTCGAACGATCTGACATTTAAACCAAATAACAAATTTTAAAACAGAGAAACAGAGCGATTCACATGATTTTCTATATATAATCAAATCATAATTTTATGAGGGTTTTCAAATAAAACCACAACATTTCAATATAAACATAGGGATTAGTATCCTCTCAATCCCTTAAATCAATAATCATTTTAAAACACTTCAGGTGCAATAAAAAGAGATAGGAAATATTGAACATGAGCAATACACTATAGCAAAGCTACCCTGATAATGCTCGATATGCTTTACATATGCATATATACACTGACTAGTCCATTTAGGTATTAGTTTAACCTAATGAACATACCATCCCTATAATTTCAGCAATACAGACCATCCTTATAACTCTCAGATTACTAACTCATGTCAACATTGAGAAGAAATAAATAGAATTCAAAACATTTTATGATAATCGAATCAATAAAACAGATGAGAATAAACAAAGAATTTCAAACGATCGCTTAAGGTTCAAGTTATGTTTCATGAACAATTGAAATCACTTTTATATAAATCATAAAAATCAACATTCAATGTAGTCTGTAAAATTTTTATAATAAAGCATTTAAAATCAGAACAATGGAATAGGGTTCAAATAGAATTCCTTACCTTGATCCAAGCTAAGCAATGCTACAAAACCTCGATCAATAATATCTGAATAAGCCTAGAAAGGCAATTCATTTGTTAGAACACAATCTATGCTACAATAATATAAACCTAACATCAACTACCCACCACGTGCTCACTTCTAACTCTGAAATTGCGCAATTCAAAACAGGTTCCACACACGGTCAATCTAACCGAAATCCCTTTACACTCTTTAACGCGTAACGATACTCCAAATGCATAATAAATTAAAAAAAACACCTTTTTAGCTTAAAACATTATAAAAAGTTAAAATATGAATTTTCTGAAAATTTGGAATATTTTTGAATTAAAAATAATTTCTTTAAATGCAATAAAATTCATAAATAGCCATAATTACTTTTAGCCGAAAATAAAGTCCTATAATTTTTGTAGAAGCTTTAGAATATGTAAAAAAATTATATAAATTTAAATCAGAATTTAAAAGTCATCAAAACTATTTTAAAAATTTTTATTTTTCTAAAATGAATCTGATATAGAAATTGAAGCAAATAAACTCTAAAAATTACCAAACTTAATCTGGGACTTCTTTATACTATAAAAACATTTCTTTAAGTTTTTGTAGAACATTGTAACGAGTTTAAAGGCTCCAAAAGAATTTTACATATTCAAAATTACAAAAATACTAAAAATGCATACGATTTTAGAATATTATAAAATTTCACCAAAAATTCTAATATAGCCTAAGGTATTGTACTTTAAAATTTCATGTACTAACAATCACCATACACAATCGAATGCTCATGCCATACTTAACGCTAACTAAATACCCGATTCGCGCTTCCCTTCTTTTTCCCCCTCAGCACTCTTTTACCTATTGCACTCACTAACTCATTATCATTTCTCTTCTTCTCTTCTTTCTTCTACCCATCTTTAATACACTCAATGCACCCACGGAATAAACACACACATATTACAAGCATGACACACATGCATACAAGCACACACTACACACAGCTATGTCAGCCGTGCAGCCTCTCCATGGCTGTCCTCACTCTCCTCCTTCTCTCATACACTCACATGGACCCACATGTATTCACACTCACATATACACACATACCCGCGCACACATAAACACATGTTACACACACACACAACACCACGTATAGAACTCACATACACACATTACACTACACTGCGCACACATTATATACACACACAAACTATAATTTTACACACACACAAAATCCAGCGTTTTCTTCTTTGCCCAATTCCCACACACATAAAATACACACACAACATTTATACATAGCTGCCTAGGCAGCTTCATTTACACAATCTCACCCTTACGCAACACATCACTCACACATGGAAACACACAGCAGACACACACAAAGAAACACCAACACACACACACACACACACACACACACACACCTCTCTCCCTCCAGACCCATCTATCCTCACAGTTGTTTTTCCGTCTCTAAACCCCACAGCTCCTTCACACACAAACACACACACCCACTGCCTCACGACAATGGGTTTTCTTGTCTAAAACACACCCATTCTGGTCCATCTATACACACGCATATATACACTATACACACATTAAACCCACACACACACACCTGCACACTTAGGCCCCGTTTGACACTCATTTTTTTCTAATTTTTTTCAATTATGGAAACTGGAAAAAATAAGCGTGTTTGGTTACCCTTTTTTCCCCCTTCAATTTAAAAAATCAGTTTTTAAATCAAGGCTGTTTTTAAAAACTCCAAAAATTATTATTTTTAGACCACTACCCTCCCACTACCAGCCACCGAAACCGTTGGCCACCGCCAGGCCCCACCACCGCCACCGTTAACCACCAAAAAAAAAAATTAAACTACTCTTTAATTTTTTTTTGAAAACTAAAAGTCAAAAAAAAAAGTTTTGTCAAACAGAACCTTAGACCCTTACGGCAGGCACTTTTCTCCCTTACCACATACAACATTTTCATGTCACACTCTAAACACATAAAGACTGATTTTCAGCCTTCCCGTCACATACAAGGATTCCTCACCTCTGTCTACACATGCACTTATATACCTATTACACCCCTGTTTCACAGCTCTCCTTAAAATGCAGCCCTTCACGATTTCTCCATCACCTAGCTAATACACACAAATTTTACACATTGTGTAGCTTTCGACTGGTTCTAAAAACAAACTACAAAGAGGTAAGCATAAGTACTAAAGGTGAAAACTCTCATTACTTGTAGAATCTATAACTAACCTCTAAACATCCCAAAGCAACAGGCACCAATTTCACCCTAAATAACCATATCATATCTTGCTTCCTTGCAATTCCAGTTTTAGAAATCAAACCTTCCTTTCATCCCTTAACTCACCCACACGGTTCACCGTCACAACCACCTTTGTTGTGATCTACCTAACAACATGTTGCACTCACGACATCCCTCCTTGATCCCATAATCATTGAAAAAAAATTAGGGAGAAAAGGCTAGAAACCTTACCGAAAAGTTTAGCCGGAGAATCCTTAGTTTCCTCCCCTTTCCTTCCTCTAGGTGCCTTTCTCTCTCTCAACCGTTTCTCAGAAAATTGGATGAACCATTAGGGTTGGCTGCCTCTCAAAAGTATGTGCGTGCGCGCGCGCGCGTGTGTGTGTATGTATATATATATATATATATATATATATATATATATATATATATATATATATATATATATATATATATATATATACATGGGAGATGATAAAATGATAGCGCTAGTAACTTAACCCAAGTTGCTAGCGTGATCTGGCCGTCCACGGGCGAGAATGGACGGCCAGATCGCGGGCCACAACATCGATTTTTTTCACTGTCCGCTACATAATGTAGCAGACGGTAAATTATCGTCCGCTACATTATGTAGCGGACAGCCAAACAGCGCTAGCAACTTGCTAGCGCTATCAATGGATCACGACCCTATATATATACACACATACACACAAACCCTAGATTGGGTATTTACCAAAAAACCCCTTATGCTTTTGTTAGTCACTTTTAAATTTCATTCGAATCTTTTTATTATCTCGAAAAGGTCCAAATAATTATTTATGAAAGATTAGTGTACTAAAAGAATTTAATGGGTTGTTACCTAACCCTGATTCACTAATAGCTGCTAAAAATAATTATACAAAAAATATCGATGCTCTAAAATTTTAGTCACTAAAAGTTGCTAAATTAAAATATAGCCCTAAGTAAAAATATATTCGTCGCTAAAAATTTAAAATAAATCTAAAAAAGTATGGGGTGTTACAGTCTGCCCTATTATCTATGGATTTTTCGCGAGTTAGTCCAAAGCTTTGTGGTCTTTTTTGTATTTTTCACTACAAAAAAGTGTTATTTTTGGTGATATTCGCCCGCACGCGAGCTTTCTTATCGAAAGGCTTTGTAGAACCCTTTTTGTAATATTTTTATTCATTAAATAATTATTGCGCTTTATAATTAATTATTGTTTATTAATGCGTGTAAGCCTAATAATACATCAAACTTAATTAAGTTAACTCAATCGATTAATTAGTTCAGTCCAGTTGTCCTATCCGATCCAGCAATTGAGCCCAGTTTAGTCTAATTAAGTAGGTTTAGTCCAATAAAATAGTGTGATTTACTTAGAAGACTTCAGATTATTTTGTGACTCATCCTTGATGCAAGTGATTAATCCTAGATATAAAGATAGTTCCTGAATATGGTACATCCCATTTGATTAAATCATAGATAATTACTAAATTAGGGACAAATAATATCCTAAATTTTAAAAAATAATATTAAAAAATTACATGATGAACAAATAGCCAGGTAGTTGACTTTTTTTAGTTTGCGATTTTATCAACTATTCTTTTTATATTCAGATCAAGGATTGAGATGGTCAACTTTATTATTTCTGGCATCCCATGCCTCTATAAATAGGACATTTGGGCTATATTTTCAGGGATCAATTTTTTCTCCCTAGAGTCTTTATACCATTTCTCGTATAAAAGTGGTAGATCATCTCTTAAGAAAATTTAGCATTTCATATATTTTAAGTCAATTACGTCATGGATCTTTCACAAAGTGTTCTAAAGCCTTCTAGGCAAGCGCAATCATGACTATATTGATTGCTTTGTAGGCTAGTTTAATATAACAGTATAGAATGTTTCCCTTGACCGCGATCACATTTCCATTACACAAAAACTATCAAAAAGAGTCTTTTCATTTTCTGTCATAGTTCGAGTCTAAGACCGACATGGAGGTCGCCTCCTGTAAGGGCCAAGTCAAACTACGATGATTTTGGTTCTGGTTTGTCCGGATACATAGGCCATTTTGCCCCTGCTGTCACATTCAAACAAATAATAATGTAGAGTTAAAATAGGATTTGTTCTATTGCACATTTATGTGTTTAAGGCTAAAAGTCAATAGAAATGAGGGAAAATTAGGAAATGAGGGGTTTTGGGGTAAAATTTTTATAAAATGTGGGTTTGTTTTGAAAAATTGTGAAAAAGTGGGGCAGCTTTTTAAAATTTCTGAACAAGGGGAGAGGTTAGGAAAAAATGGGTTTTCTTAACTCCTTTAATTTGCTCTTCCCAAATTACCCCTGCCCCTAAAAGAATGACCTCCTGTTATAGTCCCTTCCCCACGCCTGATTTGCTCCCTCCTTGGCAGTGGGTGTGTGAGAGGCCATGAGAACATATGCTGAAATGTGTGATCCTGTGTGTGTGGGGTGAGAATAGTGGGACTGCTGTGTGGGAAATGATATATGTGAAATGGATTTGTGAGATTTCATGAAGTGGGTTTGTATATTGCTTGTGTGTGATTCTAGTGGGTATATATGTGTGTGTTTGTGTGATATTGTGTATAAAGGAGAAGAGGAGGGACAGCCGTGTTGTGTATGAGTGTGTTCTGGGTTTGGACATAAGGTGTAGAGAAGAAGAAGATGGGTAAAAGGTTAACAATTCTGTGCAGTGGGAGTGGTACACTGTGCTTGCACAGTTGTACCACGTAGCTATGGGGCATCGTGCAATTCTCATAAAATGCTGAAACTTTACAGGAACATTCTTAGGAAAATTCTAGAATTACTGTTAAAATTTCAGATTTTTCTGATATCGTTTAATATTTTCAATATTTTTTGAAAGGTTAGTTACTCTAAAATTAGTTTGGAGCCCTTAAAATGGTTGATAAATTCTGGAACAATTACTGTAATGATTTTATGATGTAAATAAGTTCCTTTTCAAGTTTCGTAATTTTTAGAGTTGATTTGATACTAATTCCATATCGTATTTGATTTAGCAAAACGGATGATTTTAAAATAGTTTCGTTACTTTTTAAATCCTAATTTCTGTTTCACTATTTTTCTTATATATTTTGAAGCTATCATGAAAATTATGGGACTTTGATTTGGGCTAGAAGCATTAATTGCTCTTTTGGGGTTTTTTTTTCTGGTATTTAAGAAAATCGTTTTTAATTTGAAAATATTCAAAAATTTAGAAAATTTATATTGTAACTTGTTATGCTGTTTTAAGGTACAAAAGCATTTTATAAGAATTTATTATCATTCTAGAGTGTCTTAATGCGTTACAGAGTGTGCAAGGTTATGGGTTAGCTAGGTTTAGCTGCTCGAGCAATCCGGTTCGTTTTCGTTTACTTTAAGAGTGTCGGAGTGAGCAATGATTAAGATTAAGCATTATATTAATAGTTTGTGAGGTTAGGCTGAATTATAATAATTAATTTTTCCATTTAGGTTAATTCGAGGTTTGAACAAAGTTGAATAACAGCGAGCGCATAACCTGGATCGTATTAAGGGATTTTTATCCAAACCAAACTCTTCATATTTGATTTCGTACGTTCTCTTGATTTGTTATCGCTATTCTTATCATATATGAACTTCTTTAGTAATGAAAAGCACTGCGTTTTGTCACTTTTCAATTAGGCCGCATTTTTTCGGCCCAAATATACACGTTGGTGCCGAGGAGAAAATGATCCACTTCGGAATGTGTTTACCGATCAATCATAGAAGAACGGTGTAGAAGCACGGTCTAGGTGAAACTAGTCACATTCTGCCAAAACACAAGTCCTTTTATGCAAAAGTGCATGTCGGATCCTGTTGATACCCCAGTCTTTTTATGCAGAAATTACGGAGGGCACAAGCGCTGCTTTGCTTCGGTGAGACTCCTAAAAAAAGAAGAACTTTACATGCAAATACACTTTCCCTTGCTAAGGGGGTTGGGATTGAAAAAACAGATGCGGTTTAGCCGTTTGTAATGAAAATCAAAGCGTTTTGTCACCTCTCAATTAGGCCTCATTTTTTCGGCCCAAATATACACGTAGTTGTTGATGAGAAATTGATCCGCTTCGGAGTGTGTTTACCGAGCAATCATAGAAGAACGGGTGTCTGGCTGTGCCCCCCGTTATTTCTGCATAAAAAGACTGGGGGTCGGCAGAATCTGACATGCACTTTTGCATAAAAAGACTTGGGTTTCTGCACACAATGACTTGTGTGGTGTTAGAACCAAAATACTTACTTTTTTTCAGAGTAAGACTTGTATCACCACGACCATGCATCACCCCTCACATTCCTAACCTTAAAATCTACACCCAACTCAATCATCACTCCCCATTTCCTCCAGAAGTCAATCGAATCTTCTCAGAAACATTTTATCAAATAGTTGGCGCCCACTCTCACCCTCCCTTAATAGCCACCGCCCTTTTTAACCTCCGCAAATCCCCTCACATAATCCTCAATTTTATTCAACAAATCAATCTCAATCGCCAATATCTTTATTTCCACTATGCTAGTAACGTTAGTCAGCACTTTCGATGGTTATTATACAACTATGTCATAAATTCAAAGGATATGACTTGTAGGTACATACAAGCGAGTTTGGATCAGTTCCAACTTTTTTTTTTAAAATAAACGTCGATATTTAAAACTTGATATTTAGTTTTTCGTTTGTTCTAAAAGCAAAGAAGAAATAATCCTGCTTTTCCCTCGCTTCTTTGTCTACTCACTTTGAAATACATAATAACTATTGTCTTTCTCCGCTCACTTTGAATATATCCTCTTAGACTTTGGGGTTAAGTTTTTGGGGTTTTGAATAATATTTAGTTATTATTTCTTCTTTGCTTTTAAGAACAAATGAAAAACTAAATATCAAGTTTTAAATATCAACGTCTATTTTTTAAAAAAAAAAGTTGGAACTGATCCAAACTCGCTTGTATGTACATACAAGTCATATCCTTTGAATTTATGACATAGTTGTATAATAACCATCGAAAGTGCTGACTAACGTTACTAGCATAGTGGAAATAAAGATATTGGCGATTGAGATTGATTTGTTGGATAAAATTGAGGATTATGTGAGGGAATTTGCGGAGGTTAAAAAGGGCGGTGGCTATTAAGGGAGGGTGAGAGTGGGCGCCAACTATTTGATAAAATGTTTCTGAGAAGATTCGATTGACTTCTGGAGGAAGTGGGGAGTGATGATTGAGTTGGGTGTAGATTTTAAGGTTAGGAATGTGAGGGGTGATGCATGGTCGTGGTGATACAAGTCTAACTCTGAAAAAAAGTAAGTATTTTGGTTCTAACACCACACAAGTCATTGTGTGCAGAAACGCAAGTCTTTTTATGCAAAAGTGCATGTCGGATTCTGCCGACCCCCAGTCTTTTTATGCAGAAATTACGGGGGCACAACCAGACACCCGTTCTTCTATGATTGCTCGGTAAACACACTCCGAAGCGGATCAATTTCTCATCAACAACTACGTGTATATTTGGGCCGAAAAAATGAGGCCTAATTGAGAGGTGACAAAACGCTTTGATTTTCATTACAAACGGCTAAACCGCATCTGTTTCTTCAATCCCAACCCCCTTAGCAAGGGAAGTGTATTTGCATGTAAAGTTCTTCTTTTTTAGGAGTCTCACCGAAGCAAAAGCAGCGCTTGTGCCCCCGTAATTTCTGCATAAAAAGACTGGGGTATCAGCAGGATCCGACATGCACTTTTGCATAAAAAAGGACTTGTGTTTTGGCAGAATGTGACTAGTTTCACCCAGACCGTGCTTCTACACCGTTCTTCTATGATTGATCGGTAAACACATTCCGAAGTGGATCATTTTCTCCTCGGCACCAACGTGTATATTTGGGCCGAAAAAATGCGGCCTAATTGAGAAGTGACAAAACGCAGTGCTTTTCATTACTAAAGAAGTTCATATATGAAAAGAATAGCGATGACAAATCAAGAGAACGTACGAAATCAAATATGAAGAGTTTGGTTCGGATAAAAATCCCTTAATACGATCCAGGTTATGCGCTCGCTGTTATTCAACTTTGTTCAAACCTCGAATTAACCTAAATAGAAAAATTAATTATTATAATTCAGCCTAACCTCACAAACTATTAATATAATGCTTAATCTTAATCATTGCTCACTCCGACACTCTTAAAGTAAACGAAAACGAACCGGATTGCTCGAGCAGCTAAACCTAGCTAACCCATAACCTTGCACACTCTGTAACGCATTAATACACTCTAGAATGATAATAAATTCTTATAAAATGCTTTTGTACCTTAAAACAGCATAACAAGTTACAATATAAATTTTCTAAATTTTTGAATATTTTCAAATTAAAAACGATTTTCTTAAATACCAGAAAAAAACCCAAAAAGAGCAATTAATGCTTTTAGCCCAAATCAAAGTCCCATAATTTTCATGATAGCTTCAAAATATATAAGAAAAATAGTGAAACAAAAATTAGGATTTAAAAAGTAACGAAACCATTTTAAAATTATCCGTTTTGCTAAATCAAATACGATATGGAATTAGTATCAAATCAACTCTAAAAATTACGAAACTTGAAAAGGAACTTATTTACATCATAAAATCATTACAGTAATTGTTCCAGAATTTATCAACCATTATAAGGGCTCGAAACTAATTTTAGAGTAACTAACATTTCAAAAAATATTGAAACTATTAAACGATATCAGAAAAATCTGAAATTTTAACAGAAATTCTAGAATTGTCCTAAGAATGTTCTTGTAAAGTTTCAGCATTTTATGAGAATTGCACGATGCCCCATAGCTACGTGGTACAACTATGCAAGCACAGTGTACCACTCCCACTGCACAGAATTGTTAACCTTTTACGCATCTTCTTCTTCTCTACACCTTCTGTCCAAACCCAGAACACACTCATACACAGCACGGCTGTCCCTCCTCTTCTCCTTTATACACACTATCACACAAACACACACATATATACCCACTAGAATCACACACAAGCAATATACAAACCCACTTCATGAAATCTCACAAACCCATTTCACATATATCATTTCCCACACAGCAGTCCCACTATTCTCACCCCCACACACATAGGATCACACATTTCAGCATATGTTCTCATGGCCTCTCACACACTCACTGCCAAGGAGGGAGCAACACACACCCACTACCAAGGAAGGAGCAAATCGGGCTTGGGGAAGGGACTATAACAGGAGGTCATTCTTTTAGGGGCAAGGGTAATTTGGGAAGAGCAAATTAAAGGAGTTAAGAAAACCCATTTTTTCCTAACCTCTCCCCTTATTCTGAAATTTTAAAAAGCTGCCCCATTTTTTCACAATTTTTCAAAACAACCCACCTTTTATAAAAATTTTACCCCAAAACCCCTCATTTCCTAATTTTCCCTAGAAATGAAGTAGAGACCTGATATAACTCAAATATAACTCCCAATAATTGAGAAATACCCGGCAATCCTAGTCAAACTGGGAGATCAATGATTATCTTATTAGGGATTGTGACGTGATCTTCGAGGATCCTAATGCGATCCTAACACATCTGGCTCACGGCCCAGTCCTACTAGGAGTCTTCTCCTACAGCTATATAAAGTGGTCTACCCCTCCAGGTATGGAAGAATGACACAATTCATGCTTTTTCAAAGTTACTATTCTGTAGCTGCGTTCTGACATAAGAATCGGAGAGTTCTCTGTCGGGAACCCCACCTGACGGTCACTCTTTTTTGTCTTGCAGGTCATCGGTCCAGGCTCAAGTTTCACTATGTACACGGTGCATGTTTTTAGCAGCAACAAATTAGCGCCATCCGTGGGACCCGCCGGCCTAGCCGTTTGACCTCAAGAAAATTCAACAGTTTATCCCAAATTGCCGGCGACAACGTGTCGGAACCACTGACAGAACCATCGTAGCCACAAATTTCCAGATTGAATTATCGTCAGTCACAAAATATACAAACACGCGTTGTTCGAAGAAAATTTAGAACTAGCAAGGTGCCGTGAGCCACCGACGTCACCTCCGAGGAAAAAAAGTCCAGTAAAGGAAAAGGAGCACCAGTAGCAGAGCCACCACAAGGCGTAACTACTGGCGCAACCACTTCGATCTTCGGCGTCACGAACCGTCAGCGTGAAGTTGGTGGAGCCGATACAACAATCACATTAATAATAAAAAGAGAAGAAGCAGTAATGGTGTCGCCATGCAGGGTCTAAGCCCAAACGGACCACCGTAGCCTCTTTCCATCAACGCCCTCAACATTACACTGAGCACTGTCACCAAGCCCATCTCACACAGACCGCCGTGTTGGCGTCAGTTTTTTCTGAGATCAGTCATCATGACACCAATACCTTCGGCCGCTAACATCCTGATTGGAAAGCATCACTGACAACGACGACAACCTGCAATTGACGTACAACTGCGGGAGCAACGTTCAAAAAAAATAAAAAAGAGAACAAAGGTCGCGGCCGCTATGCACCGGTGCCGCACCATCATAGCCTCGCCACGCCATCCACCATGATCAGCAGTGGCGACGTCTCCAAGAGACTGCCACATCAGCTGACGCCGTTAGTGCCATCGCAAGCGCCAATCGACACAATTGCCAGAATCAAAAGACGCCATCGTCATCGCCGCCGGCAAGGGCACAGATGCCCCGCACAGCCAATAACAGCGCCACCTCGGCCACCCTTGCTCAAGATCCGCAACCAACAATGATGGCCCACCATGTCGTCCAGCATAGCGACATGATCAGACACGCGCCATCGCCTCATCTCTTTCGTCCGAGATCTCTCCATCGGTCACTGTTGCGGTACCACCTCTATCAGCCTCTGCCATGGTACATACAGGAAGCCCACCGCAGACAGCCATCATTGGTGGCCACCACGACGTCACCACTGACAGCCATCTTCCTCGACATCGCGCCATCCACCGTAATCAGATGGAGAGGATGCCGTTTTGCCACCAGTTCCTCTGAAGTCGCGTTTCGACTATTGCACCTTCCAAGCCTCAGTGTCACCGCCGGTAAGAGCTGCCTTCCTCACCATGGCACCGCCGCCTTCCGGTGGTCCGATCTGTCTCTAAGAGTGGCTGCCTTTTGGTCAAGTGGAAAAAGGGACAGATTCATTAAGGCGGAATCTTTCCTTTTTAAAAGAATTATGCACTCACCCCTTAATTATGCATATTCATATTTTAAACCCTTTGTGTCTTCATTATTCAACATATGCCACATTCTTTAAAAATCATTAGCTTTTTGCCTATGAAGAATGCATATTTATATTTCAGACACAAAGAGTTTCAGTTATTCCACTTAGGCCCCACACATTTTGAAGCATTAAGCTTTCAACCTCATAAAAGGCCTATTTGGATTTAAGACCGCATAATGTCTTTTATTTAAAATATGCCGCACAAACTTTTTAATAATGGCGTATGTTTTATCGCATATTTATCACTAAAAAATTAAGCGACTATAATTTTGGGCGCTAGCAAGCCTTCCAAAGGCCGCATTTTGTGCACTTTCAATGCCTAGACCTATTTAATTTTTGTCTAGCATTACGCAGTTACGTCCGTTAGCACAAGCACGTCACAAGTTGGGGCATCCAGCTGCTATGACATATTAAGCTCACCTGCAACACGTGGGGCAACACACCCCTGTTGGCTAACCGACAAGACCCTAATGAGGCCACAGTGTCTAAACACCGCTCTTAAATTATGTGTTAAAAACATAGTTGTATTTTTATATGCTTTATTACTGCAGAGGCTGTTTTTTCAGTCACGTACTTTTATTTCTTGCAAGG
The DNA here is from genome assembly GCA_033070095.1 of Escallonia herrerae. NCBI lineage: Eukaryota > Viridiplantae > Streptophyta > Magnoliopsida > Escalloniales > Escalloniaceae > Escallonia > Escallonia herrerae. The sequence continues at coordinate 33,931 of JAVXUP010002515.1, read as the reverse complement.
GTTTAAACCATACCTGCGAACATCAGCGGTGGCGTATAAATCACTTCATAAGTAAGGAACAAATTCATAGCACCCTGCGACTTGAAGTCGCGTTTAGGGTTTTTTGCTGCAGTATCCTGCCGTCTTGGCATTATATATCGTCTCATGGTCATACAGTGACCTCTATCTATGGCGTATTCACATCGCTGCTTGTTGAAAAGCTAGTTCAACAATGATGGAAGCACACATCCTGCCACCGTATCTAGTGAATTGCCAGCTATGCCTGACGGACTTCGTATCCTCTGGCTTTATATGCTTGTCCAATCTATCAAACGGATTATGGTCTTCTATATTGCTTCTACAGGTCTTCTTGTGACCGGGCCCTACATGTAGGCTGAAAAGCCGTCTTTATATATCCACGCCTTCTCAAAGGCTGGGGGGCTTTATATTTCATGAGATCATTCTTATATAGGCTTAATGCCTTGTGTCTTATTAGACAGGGAGGTTTGCCACAGTGCCTATATTATGGGCTCCATGAACCGTGCCTTCTTATTTAGCACCGCGGCAACAAGGACGAGAAACCCCTAAGGGCATAAATGATGAGAGTTCTAAGTTCCGTTAAAACTCCAAGGGAGCGTACAACGAGAACTCTAAAGTTCCGTCAAACCCCCAAAGGCGCATACAACGAGGACTCTAAAGTTCTGTTAAACCCCCGAGGGCCCGTACTACAAGAACTTCAAGTTCCGTTAAACCCCCGAGGGCGTGTAAGACGAGAACTCTTAAATTCCGTTGAACCCTCGAGGGTAATTGCATGAGCTCTGGCTCTATCCGCCCCCGAGGGCCCGTAAGATGAGAACTCTTAAGTTCTGTCAAACCCCGAGGGTATTTGCACGAGCTCTGCGCTCTATCAGTCCTTCGAGGGATGAACACCCCCGAGGGTGATAGGATAGAGCTCGAGCTCTATCCGAACGGTTTAGCTACAGTTCTAACCCGTGAAATGGCAAAGGACTATGTGACATCATCCCCCCACCATTCTTTGTCAATTCAAAACCCAGCCAAGGGTGAGTGCGAGGCTTCTTTGCCAGCTCTTAGCTGATGATAAGAGTTCGCGACAAAGTAAAACGCAAGCATGATGTGGTTGGCTCAAGCTCAAGAACACACACTTGCACAACATGAACACCCTCCAAAGGAGAGGTGACCCCTGAGGGGACATTCAAACACTTAGCACATGCAACAACTTGCATGCACAGCTTTGTGTCCTCTCCCAAAAGAGGCTACCATGGGGCACAACCCCTAAAAGATCTTGAGATCCCATGATTCGTCTTTCTAAAGATGATTTCGAATAGCCTACTCATGCAACATTCTAAGACTTAGCTCTCGAGAGCTAGGGTTCTAGCGCCCTACTTGGGCAAAGTTCTAAGGCTTAAGCTCCCGCTTAGGTCAGAGCACATGGAAGAGAGAAATATTGTTACCCCTACAAAGTGGATGGGAATCCCTTACAAATTTGACACATGTCTCAAGACACCAGGTATAAACTTCCTCAGCCAAATATTTTAGCTAAGGAAATGAGGGGCTTATGATATAACTCAAATATAACTCCCAATAATTGGGGAATACCCGACAATCCTAGTCAAACTAGGAGATCAATGATTACGTTGTTAGGGATCCTAACGTGATCCTCTAGGATCCTAACGTGATCCTAACACATCTGGCTCACGGCCCAGTCCTACTAGGAGTCTTCTCCTACAGCTATATAAAAAGGATCTACCCATCTAGGTACGAAAGACTGACACAATTCATACTTTTTTAGAGTTGCTATTCTGTAACTGCGCTCTAACTTAAGCAGTGGAGAGTTCTCCGCCGGGAACCCCACCCGACGGTCACTCGTTTTTTGTCTTGTAGGTCATCGGTCCAGGCTTGGGTTCCGCAATGTACGCGATGCATGTTTTTAGCAACAGTAAGACCGAAAGGGTATGGCGGATGCCTAACACCTTTTAAAACACTTATATATCATGCTTGACTTTTTAAAAATTTTAATTTAACAACTTTATTTTTGCACACACATCAGGGTGCACAAATGCTAGTAGCAGATATAAAGACAATGACCATTTTTGTGTGATGTCCTTTTTGGTGCTACATAACTACTGATCTAGAATGTTGACACTTAACATTCAAAGAAAAAAAAGTACCACATAATACAAACTTTAAATAATAAATAACTACCTAAGGACATATTCACGATTTAAAATGCTTATATACCATACTTAATTTTTTAACAACTTTTGATTTAACAACTTAATGTTCTTACGCGCATCGCGTTTGCCACAAAAACTATTATGCTATATATAGAATAGTAACTAGATAATAAAAAACATGGTGATATGCTCTCGGTGGCCCAAGTGTTTATATAATATTGACACATGGTGCTATACCATTTTATATGTTACATGACTACTTACCTAGAACAATGACATTTGGCATAATAAAAAAGTTTGATTAGAAAATTAGTAAAATTATATTCTAAAGGCCAAGCTTAATATTTAAATATATGATAATACTAACTTTATTTTTGCAACGCATCACGTGTGCCATGATGACTTAAAAGAATTTTTTTATAAGTAACAGAAAATATAATATTTAAATACTATATAACTACCTAAATACATGTTTTGAATGTACTCTGATGTGGTCAAAGTACATCCAAAATCATGCTTGATATTAAAAAATTTATTTTATCTTCGCACGCACATCGTGTGTGCTACGAGATAACTATTTCAAATATAAAAGGATTGTCCCTTTTGGTGTAAAAACACTTTTGGTGTTACGTAACTACTTACTTAAAATGTTAACACTTGACATCAAAGAAATATTTTTTAAGTAATACAAAACATAATATTTAAGTGTGTGCTACGAGATAACTATTTCAAATATAAAAGGATTGTCCCTTTTGGTGTAAAAATACTTCTGGTTTTACGTAACTACTTACTTAAAATGTTGACACTTGACATCAAAGAAATATTTTTTTAAGTAATACAAAACATAATATTTATAAATGCCAAATAACTAACTAAGATGACTTGTTTGGTTCCTAAAATTTTGAAAGTCATTCCAAAAAAATGTAGTCAAATTCATCCAACAAAATATGCTTGATGTGATGAATCATTTTAATTTTGCAGACTTAAAAATAGTGAAGATTTATACTTTGAAAAAGAAGGGAACCATTCTTTAGTAGCCAACTCTGCACAAAACAAAAACATTAAATAGTAAACAACTATCTTAAGGACATTTTTCATTTTCACATTATTAAACACTTATATATCTTACTTGATTTTTTATGAAATTTTGATTTAACAACTTTACTTTTACATCCGTATTGTATGTACCACAAAAACTAGTATGGTTTGAATTACAGGTTGGTTTGCTTTCGCTTTAGCGGAATTAAAATTGGTTCGTTCATAGCGGTTGATTTGGTTTGTTGGCATTTGGAATGAAATTCCATGAAAAGAGTGCGAATCGTCCACGTAGGCCTTGAATGAAAAGAAGACCAGAGGGGTAGGATGAATGTTAGGTCGGAGGAGTGGGACAGCTCCTTCATTTATTACTACAAAATTCATATTTGCATGGCCCTATAAATGTTCATCAAGACAACCTTTACCATCTTCCATTTCAGGCTTTACTTTCATAGTTAGGATTCGTAGCTACAGAATAATATCAACAGGGGTTTTCAATAAATTAAATTAAGATGCCAAGGATTTAACCTGTTGACCTCTTAGCAGTTGAAGACAAAAAGTACTTAACGCAAAAGACATGTTCTGATTAGAGAAGAAGGTTTGCATTGAAATCTCCTCATGTGTTTGCATTGTGCCTTACGTCAAAACGGACAAGTGGCAGGCATGCTGGCTCACTAATAGTCTTGATGGGAACATAACTTAAGTTTGGAATTTTCGATATAGATGGCTGGTATTTTTTTTTTCTTTCTTTGGTAGAGGCCGGTATCTCAAGTAGCACCATCATCAAAGTTAGATCCCCTTGGTTAACACGCGGACTCATCGTCGCAGAATTTTTGGGTGATATTTGCCTGGAGCGGCAGCTTGAGAGTTTACTGAACTGAACCTGTGATTAGGAGGGAAGACGTGTGATTGATAGGCTAGAGCCCAACCTTACACCTTCCATTACACATTTATACCCAAGGGGGTATGACATGCATGCCCAATGTCAGTATCACCAGGGGGTCTGTGAATCATACAGGGAGGTGCTTGATATTGAAACACGCTATCCAAGATATGATCGACAAGAGTGAAATATCTCCTTTTTCTAGACCTAATATGAAGAAGGAACCTATCCAGTGCACCAGGTTAACATCTCGATATGGGGTTTGTTAAAGTAATTTAAGAAAAATTATGCAAATATCTCGATATGGGGCTTGTCATCTGCTTACAAGCATACATGCTTTGTTAAAGTTTCTTAACAAGGCTCGAGTTCCCATCTGAACACAACCACGTGATCTTTCTGATGTGTTAGGGGTATTCATTATGTCATTGTTCTTACATTGTTGAGGCAGATTTGCCCAAGGGCGAAGCACAATGATCCTCTCAACATCACTGTTCGGGCTTTATATTAGGTCAGAAACTTATGCTAGTTCAGTAGATAACGACTCAGCTTTAAATGCCTACCCCTTCGCACAACTCAAGCAGTAAGAATAGACCCCTCTAACTTCACACTTACGATCAAGCTTTGAGGGCATAATATAATACCCAACCTAAACTTATTGGCGCACCCCGGCTTGTCATATCAGTAGGAATTGCCAATTTTTAGGTTGATTTCTACGACATTTAAACTTCTTCTTTAATGGCCATGGATACATTCTGTTGGTACGGTTATCTCTACCTTGCACCAGAAGATTAAGTGTATGCTAAACAACGTTATTTTTACCATCATAGGTGATTCTTGACTACTGCAGGCACCTCAGGTTGAAAAGGAGAAACACCATGTGGTGATACGACATGATTCGTCATACCTACTTCTTAGTGGTTCAAGAGTGATAATCCAGTCCAGTTTCTTTAGTACAAAGATGCATGTAAATCAGAGGGAGAATTTCTTCACTTTGCACCTTACAAATAATACCTTTATGCTCAGAAAAATGAAGAGTACGTGCTATTTTTCAAGCAAGGGCCTTGGTTGGAACAAGCAAGGGCCTTGGTTGGAACTACCAAGGGCTTTTCAAATTGTCCTCTGCTTAAAAACAAGAAAGATAGGATATAGGCCCACGAAGAAAGAAAAGATGGAAGCTAGAGGCTGGATGGCCCGTATCATGAAGGCTCAAGAGGAAGTGTGATATGTAGATTCTTCCAATTTATCTCGTATCCTGACCTTAAATGGATGTTGTGTCAAGGAGTAAGAGAACATCCTCTAATATGGCTTTAGAGCCGGAATACTATATCTAAGAGGAGGGGTGATATGTAGATTCTTTGACTTTATTTTATATCCTGGCCCTAAATGGATGTTGTGTCAAGGAAGGAGAGAACATCCTCTGATATGGCTTTAGAGCCGGTCTACTATAGTGAGACCAAGCTGATAATCAGAGGTTAGGAGATTATGAGTGGGTTTTGTTACAAAATCACTCCAGATAAATATGTATAGAACACGATAACCAAATAAGAAAACACAAGGAATACGAGAGAACTCAAATCCACTTTGCACAAGTCAGATTTACAACGCTCCCTCACGTGTATCTCTCAATTATTTTCCTACTCAAAGAATGACTCTTCTTTCTTTCCTCCTCAAAGAAAGACTCTCCTCTCTTCTTTGCCTACTCAAAGAAGGACTTTTCTCTCTTACCCTTAAACATAATACAAGACACCTTACTTATACTTGGAGAATGCAGTGATCTTCTTTCTCTAACCAATGTGGGACAAGATGTCTTATATACTAAGGGACAAGTTTCAACCTTCTTTGAGTAACCGATGTGAGACATAAATACAAGACATATATCAACAATCTCCACCTTGGTTTGTATTAACAAACCACTCCATGAGGAAAGTGTAATATACCTTCAGTACCTTCTTCAGGTACTCCACCTTGCATCCCCTTTAAAAGTAGGGATGCACTCCACCTTGAACTCAACAAGAAAGAAGATGAATCAAGATCAAGCAAGGCTTGAACTTCTCTGTCGAGATTGTCTTCATGAGCATATCAGTTGCGTTGTCATTTGTGTGAACCTTGTGCACTATGATTTGTCTAGAATTAATCCATTCCCGGACCCTATGGTAACGTGCATCAATATGCTTGGTCCTTGCATGGAAAACCTGATTCTTTGCCAAATCCATTGCACACTGACTGTCACACTGTAACAAAACACCACGCTACTTGAAGCCAAGCTCCTCTACCAGTTCCTTTAACCATAATGCCTCCTTAGCTGCCTCTGTCAATGCCATGTACTCTGCCTCCGTAGTTGACAATGTTGTAGTAGACTGTAACACTGATTTCTAACATATCGGCCCTCCATAGAATGTAAAAATATATCCAGTCATGGACCTCCTGGAATCCAAGTCCCCAGCATAATCAGAATCCACAAAACTAGAAATCTCACCTTTTGCCCCATCACAATCAAACATGATACCAAAGTTGGTCGAACCTGCTAGGTAACGAAAGATCCACTTCACTGCATCCCAATGCTTCTTTTCTAAATTTTTTAGATACCTGCTGGCCATACTAACTGCATGTGAGACATCAGGTCTGGCACACACCATGGCATACATTAAACAACCGACCGCATTTGTGTACGGTACTCGAGACATATACTCAACATCTTCTTCTGTACTAGGACAAAGTTGTGAGGATAACTGAAAATGAGCTCCTAATGATGTACTAATTGGTTTAGCATTGAGCGTACTAAACATCTTCAGTACTTTTTCAGCGTAACTTTTCTGAGTTACCCACAACTTTCCTGCCTTTCTATCTCTATGAATCTCCATACCAAGGATCTTCTTGGCAGAACCAAGATGCTTCATATCAAACTCCATGCTCAATAATTTCTTCAAGTGCAGAATATGAGACTTACTCTTTGCAGTAATCAACATATCATCAACATATAATGTAGGCAACAACAATGAACCATTATCAAGGACTCCATAATACACACAACAATCATACTCACATCGAGAGTAACCATGAGTTACCATGAATGTGTCAAATCGCTTATACCACTACCGAGGAGACTACTTCAAACCATATAAGGACTTTTCAGCTTGTTTACACAGTCCTTCTTCCCAGGCTCAATAAATCCCTCGGGTTGCTGCATGTAGATCCTCTCCTCCAAACAGTGGCGGAACCAGGATTTCATCCCAGGGGGGGCTAAAAATATATTGAAGGAGATAAATATTTTTATAAGTAAAATAGCACACAAAAACAAAGTGCACTTTTCGATAATACACAAAACATACTAAAAAGCATCTAAAAGGTCTTATTAAGTTTCATGAGAGCCACTAAGGACTCTTTACAACACAAAAGAAGAGAATACAAAATACACATTTCAGTGTTTACAAACGAAAGCACTAAATAACTACTCGATGAGGCGCCGAATATTGGTAGCGTTTGATAATAGCCTCATTTTGTAATAGTTTTGAAGACATTCTTCTCGATGTAACAAACCAAGCTATCATTCATCCATTCGTCTCCCATGCGATTCCGAAGTCGAGTCTTTATTATCTTCATTGCAGAGAAAGCTCTTTCTACAGTAGCAGTTGCAACAGGTAAAAGTAAGACCAATCTCAAAAGCAAGAACACCAAAGGATATATCACATCCTTTTTCAACTCAACTAACTTTATAACAAGTTCACCAATTCCCCTGACTTCATAAAGTTCTTCACAGGAACGCACATCCATAATATAAGTCTCGAGCTGACTTTGAAGTACCCTAAGCTCTATCGACGAAAAGTCATATGGATAAAACTGTGCAAGACGTATCAACTTTTGCTTATTAAAAGCAGAAAAACCATCACTTGGATCGAGACATGCCATACATATAAGCAACACTGTGGTTACCTCACTGAAATGATTATTCAACTCACTGATTTGCAAATCAACAACTGTTAAAAAAATATCAACACGATAATGGTAAAAATTTGTACCTTCTTCAGCATTACGTCTTTGCCTCCCCGGGGCTACAAACCTCGCACTCATGTCCAATACGTCAATATCGTGTTTTACACAAAATTGTGAGACCTCTTCCAACAAGTCTTCCAACCCTTGATCTCTAAAGTCCTGCAATCGTCGCTTTGTTATACTTACCAACTTCATTGCATTCACAATGTTTTGATCTTTCTTTTGTAATGCTTGTGAAAGTTCATTCGTCATCCCCAAAATATTTATCATCAAATGCATGTTGAAGACAAAATCATAAGTTGGCACCGAGTTCAAAAGACCCAATGCTTCACTTCTCTGTTCATAATCTGTAGCATCCTCAACAACCTTATTAAGCACACATATCACCGAAGCAAACATTTGACTCAAATTCAATAATGCACCGTAATGTGATCCCCAACGGGTCTTTCCTGCTCTTTTGATGCTAGTTTCTTGATTTAAACCTCGACCACTGACGATATCACCACTCTCAAGGTCACGAGCAAGTCTAATGGCTTCACTTTCTCGAATAGCATCTCTTCGCTTGCATGAAACTCCCACAGTGTTGACTACCTTAGCAACCAAATTAAAAAGCAATGCAATCTGAGCATGTTTTTTTTGCAACGGCTATAAGATTAGCTGAAGTTGATGAGCAAAGCAATGAATATAATAAGCACTTTCATTCTCCCTCTGAATTAAGGTTTTAAGACCATTGAATTCACCTTGCATATTACTTGCTCCATCATAGCCTTGTCCACGAATTCTTGAAATGCTCAATTCATGCATTGCAAATAAACTGTCAATCGCGTCTTTCAATGATAAGGCAGCGGTATTGGCAACATGGACAATACCAAGAAAACGTTCAATCACACGTCCTCTTTTGTCCACATATCTCAAGACAACTCTCATTTGTTCTTTGACTGAAATATCACCACACTCGTCAACTAAGATGGAAAATAATTCAGTTTTCATGTCCCCAACAATTGCATCTCTTATTTCTCCAACAATGGCACTAACAATTTCTTTCTGAACTTTTGGTGATGTCAATTTGAGGTTCTGAGGAGCATTCGACAACACGACTTTTTTCACATTTTCATTGTAATCAGCAATAAACTCTAACAGTTCTAGAAAATTTCCCTGATTTTCAGATTCATCAGATTCATCGTGCCCACGGAAGGACAAGCCTTGACGTAAGAGAAACCGAATAACATCAATTGATGCAGTCAAGCGAGTACGGTATTGAAGCCTACTTTCATCTGTTTGCTTGGACAAAACTACTTCAATACTCTGCTGAGGGTTATCAAAGGCTTGACACTTAGTTAAAGCAAGGTTGTGTACACTACCAACTTCTCCAACATGTTTTTGCAATTTCTCCTTCTTTCTCCAATCGTTAAAACCATGCCTAACAAAAGTACCACCACCCCTTGCTCCCCATGAACACTTCCGAACAAGTAGCAACACAAACAATATGCTTCATCTTTTGCTACACTATACTCCAACCAACTCGGATAAATCTCAAACCAAGAAGAAATAAATTGATGAGACTGAGTTCCTAATTGTGTAAATGGAAAATTGTGGTGACGAGGTTGGCAAGGACCTTTCGACCAATACGCTCGTCGAACTTTATCTCGAACATTAGGACCATAATCCAAAATATTCGGACGCAACCCAGGATATGAAATAAGCTCATCAGAATTGAACTCATCGCTAGCTCTGCTTGAATGTCCGGAATGAATATCACGATACACAATGGGAACCTTGTCTGTTACTGTTGGAATCGGAGACTCATTCTTATTAGACTTTAATAACTTTTCCACCTTTGGTTTTTTTTTTTTATAGAACCTTTCCATTCTGAAAAAAAATATATTTTATTTTAAGTATCAATCCATCAATTATCAATCAAATAACCTAGTTAATTACAAATATTTTATTCTTTTACTTTTCCAATCATGTTTTATTATCGTGTTAACCTAATTAACTTAATTTCAACCCACCATTCAACTAAATCACATATCCTCCATCTCAATCCAATTGGGTCCCATCCTCCATCAACCATCTCAATTCTCAAATGCTCAACGCACAATTAACAACATATAATCAGCATGAAAATAATCTCAATTTTTAAATGCACAATTAACACAACCTAAAATTATCAATCAAATAATTAATGCTCAAATGGGATAAAAATCCAATTGGGTCCCAACCTCCATCAACAATCTCAAATCTAAGTGCTCAATGCACGATTAACATCCATAAAGCATCAATTAATAATCTAAATTATCAAATACACAACTAACAACCTAAAATTATTAATCAAATAATCAATTCTCCATAGCAAAAGAAATTGTTCAAAATGCACACTGACCTCAGTCCTCAGAAATCAGAACGGCATTGCCGGAGTTGGGTGGGGACTGGCCAACTTAGAGGTGAACTTAGATCTGCCAGATCTGATCTGGCCGGAGTCGCCGGAGTTGGGTGGGGACTGGCCGGAGTTGGGGTGGGGACCGTCAGACTGGGGAGGGCCTTCGCCAATCACCGGCTTCGCGCTTCGGAATCGGGGGATGGCGATCGGTGACCGCCTGATCGGCGTTACCTTAGTGATGAGCCCAGCCGCGGGTTGGTGGGTGGTGCCGGACTGCCGGCGTGCAGTGAGCCGCGGTGGCTGAGAGAGCTGACTGCTGAGAGAGGAGGAGAGATACTGGCAGCCGGCGTGATCGGTGACTCGTGAGACTGTGAGAGCTTGATTGACGCCACGCCTGAGAGAGCCGAGAACCCGAGAGAGGAGGAGAGCTGCCGTCTGCCGAGCTGGAGAGGTGCCGGCGTGCCGCGGTGTCGGCGGTGAACCGGTGTCCACATGTCCGGTGAGTTTGTGATTTGTGAGAGCCGGCCAAGAGAGGAGGAGAGAGAGAGAGGAAGAGAGAGAAAGGAAAAGTCACAAATGAAAAAAAAACACTATATATATATATATTTTTTTTTCAAAATCTGAGAGGGGGGGGGGGGGCTATAGCACCCCCTCGTACAAGTCTAGTTCCATCCCTGCCTCCAAATCACCATGGAGGAAAGCTATATTCACATCAAGCTGCTCCAACTCCATATTCTGTGCTACTACAATGGACAATATTAATCTGATAGAATTATGCTTCACCACTAGCGAAAAGATCTCACTATAATCAATTCCCTCCTTTTGAGAATACCCTTTTTGCAACCAGTCTCGCCTTGTTCTTCTGATCTTCCTTTTTCCTGTAAATCCACTTTCATCAAATAGCCTTCACACCCTTTGGGAGTTTAACTAATTCCCAAGTTTGATTCTTCCATAGAGATTCCATCTCCTCATCCATTGCTGTCAACCACAAGTTAAGATCCTCTGCCTTGACAACCTCGTTGTAACTGGTAGAATCTCCACTTCCCATGATTAGTGCAAATGAAACCAAGTCCTCAAAACCATATCTTTGAGTTGGTTTCTTGGTATGTGGCTCGCTATTTTTGACTAGATTCTAAGAATCACTAGGATGCTCCTCTGGATCCTCTAAAGACTGCTTATCTGTAGATCCATTTGTAGACTCATCAGCTGATTTGTCCTCTGCTTGTGCAACTCTATCTCCTCTAAGTGACCCTGCCCCTCGCTAGAAGTTGCATCCCTATCCAACATATCTGCTTCATTGAATACCACATCTCTATTGATCACCCTTTTCTTGGCCACTGGATCCCATAACATGTATCCTTTTACTCCTTCCTCATACCCAAGGAATATACATTCTTTTGACTTAGGATCAAGTTTGGATCGTTCTTCATTCTGAAGGTGAACATATGCAAGAGAGCAAAAAATTCTCATTGCAGAAAAATTAATTTATTTACCGGACCATACCTCCTTGGGAACTCGGTGATTAATGGCAGATGATGGAGAACAATTGATCAAATAACAAGCTGTGTTAACAGCTTCAGCCCAGAAACTCTTAGGCATATCTGCATTCAACCTCGTGCATCTAGCTCGCTCCAGCAAGGTTCTGTTCATCCTTTCGGCAACCCTATTTTGCTCTGGAGTCCTCTTCACTAAAAAGTGTCTGATGATACCCTTATCCTTGCAAAAACTCCCCATCCTTATACTCCATGCCATTATCCGATCTGAACTACTTAAGCTTCTTACCCCTTTGATTTTCAACTCTAGCCTTCCACTGCTTACACACGTTGAAAACTTCAGACTTATGCTTCATAAAGTACACCCATACCTTTCTTGAGAAATCATCTATAAATGTGACAAAGTAACAAGCTCCCCCATTTGAGATATGCTTGATTAGTCCCCAAACATCCGAATGCACATAGTCCAAAATCCCTTTACTAGTATGAGAAGCAGCTTTAAAACTAACTCGTTTCTGCTTCCCAAAAATACAAAATTTACAGAAGTCCAATTTGCATGATTTCACTCCCTGCAGCAACTTGCATTTGTGAAGTTCCAGCATAGCTCCCTCGCTCAAGTGTCTCAGCCGTTTATGCCATAACTCAGAGTTATCATTCCTAGAACCTGCATGAGTTGATACTGAAGCTCCACATATAATTGTGTTCCCCATCAGTTTATAAAAATTTCCAGTTTTTTGACCTTTCATTATCACCATGGCACCTTTGCTAACTTTCATGACTCCACCTTTTATAGATATACTGCAATCTATAGAATCGAGTGTGCCCAAGGAAATCAAATTCTTCTTTAAGTCAGGTATGTACCTTACATCACATAGGGTTCTCACAATCCCATCAAACATTTTAATTTTAATGGTACATATCCCCATGACTTCACAAACAACGTCATTACACATTAACACAGTATCACTGTTACATGGAGTAAGACAAGTAAACCATTCCTTATGTGGGCACATATGAAACGAACATGCAGAGTCAAGAAACCATTCCATAGAAAAATTGTTGTCCATAACTGATAAGAGATTACCTTCTTGCTGCTCAGCCGAGAAAACCAAGTAGAGATCACCATCGCTGCTTTTTTCATCTTCTTCAGCAACATTAGCATTGTTCACATGTTTCTTTCCATTCTTCTTGTCCTTCCTTTCTAGACACTTCCCTGCAATATGACCAATCTCTTTATAATACTAGCATTCAGCATTGGACTTGTCCTACTTTCCACGAGACTTAGACATGTCCTTTCCATATCCTGAATTTCTGCTTCCAGACTGACCTCTGCCTCTTCCATGACCATTTTTATTTTCAGACCTTACCACCAGACCTTGGCCTTGACTACTTGAACTCGTCCCATTAACTCTGCTCGAGTCCATAAAAGCCGGCATAACATCATTAACAAGCAATGTCTCCTTCCCAATAAGCAACGTAGTCTTCAAGGTCTCATATGATTTTGGAAGCGAAGATTAACAACAAAATTGCCAGATCTTCCTCCTCGAGTTTAACATCTATACTTGATAATTGGGATACTAACCGGTTAAATTCTGATATATGATGACTCAGATCTGAACCGTCATCCATCCGTAACTGGTATAAATCTTTCAGATATAACCGGTTCAACAAAGATTTTGATATATATATATATATATATATATATATATATATATATATATATATATATATATATATATATATATATATATATCTTCTCTAATTTCTGCCACAGAGCTGTTGGAGAAGTCTCTGTCAAAACCTGATACTTAACCTTCAGGGCTAGATTCAACCGTATCGTAGATACAGCCTTAGCCTGTAATCCTTCCCAATTGTTCTGATCCATTGACTTAGGCTTATTCCCAAGCAAAGGCTTGAGCAATCCTTGCTGCACAAGGATATCCTTCATTGTGCTCTGCCATATGCCAAAATTCGTTTTCCCATCAAATTGTTCACATACATACTTCATGGTCGTGTTGTTTAACATATTTATCCTCTCAAATTGATTTCAATTTTGGGCCAAAAAATAAACCTGGAAGCTCTTGATAACATTTGTTACGAAATCGCTCTAGATAAATATGTATAGAACACGATAACCAAATAAAAAAACGCAAGAAATACGAGAGAACTCAAATCCACTTTGCACAAGTCAGATTTACAATGTTCCCTCACGTGTATCTCTCAACTGTTTTCCTACTCAAAGAAGGACTCTTCTTTCTTTCTTTCCTACTCAAAGAAAGACTCTCTTCTCTTCTTTGCCTACTCAAAGAAGGACTCTTATCTCTTGCCCTTAAACACAATACAAAATACCTTACTTATACTTGGAGAAAGTAGTGATCTTCTCTCTCTAACCAATGTGAGACAAGATGTCTTATATACTAAGGAACAAGTTACAACCTTCTTTGAGTAACCGATGTGGGACATAAATACAAGACATATATCAACAGGTTTCAATAGAAAAAGCTAGCAAAGATAATGCAGTGGATTTGATGGAGTACATGGAACCTAAGGGCGTGATAGCATACTTCTACTATATGCACATCCTTGTGCTTATTCAGGATTGAAGAAGAGATCCAGTTAGACAAATTACCCCAGTTGAGGGTAGGATGAACAGTAAAGTTAGAGTAGTACTATTTTGCTATTCGAGAGAGTGCCAAAAAATACTATCCTGATACCAAGTCTGACTTCAAGCTAGAATCCCTATTTGACTCTATCTGTGTTGCTAGTCTAGATGTTCTTTCCTACTATGTGTTCATTAATTTTCTAGATTACCCATATATAGTCATTGATTCTACTTACTCCTTAAAAGTTTATTTTAGTTGTGATGAATTAATCAACGCGGTTAACAATGAGTCATAACAAAAGAACTTAGAAGATTAAAAATATTTAAATGAAATGCTTAAAGAAATCGAGCACCGAGAATCTCATCGGGTTAAACTAGCAGTACAAAAAAATGATAAGCATCAACCTAGGGACGACTAATTTTAATAAGAAAGAGATAGAGTATGTGCCTCTATTGATGAATTTATACGAGCCGAATAACTACTTCATTGAGATAATTGATTGATGTATTCCTTTGGTCATTCCAGATGTTCAACATTAATTGCTTGCTAGTTTGGAAGTCAAACAAGCCAAACGAAAGCTCTGTAAGGTCAGGCCAGACTGGTCCCTTAATATAAATGATGCAATTAGGAAACTATTGAGTATAAAGTTCACCAGGGTTATCGAGTATCCCACCTGGTTGTCCAATTTATGTTTTAGTTCTGAAGTGAATGTATGAAAACTTTAAGGATCCGAACAAAGCATCCTTAAGGATGACTTTCCACTCCCTATCATAGACTTGATTGTGGATCCTATGACGAAACACTAGTTGGCTTCCTTGATGGATTGGTTTGTGGGGTATTGTAATATCCCACGTCAGATGTGGAGTAGTATGAGATGACCCTTATAAGACCTTGCCAAGGAACTCATAAGTACCTACTTGGCTAGCCCTTTTGAGGGAGGCAATGCCCTGTGGTGGGGCCGTGGACCGGGTCGTTACAGATGGTATCAGAGCCGACTCTCAAAAACTCGGGTTGGGCTATCCACTCGGGTTGCCGATGGTTGGAAAAATGAAGGCAAGCCCGGGTATATCCCACATCAAGAGGATGGTTGGGGCAACGAAGGGTGAGCCCGGTATATCCCACATTGGCTAAAGAGGAAGATTCTGGGCTATGTGTGATTGAGCCTTAGCGAGGACGCTAAGGTATAAGGAGGGGAGATTGTAATATCCCACATTGGATGTAGAGTAGTATGAGATGACCCTTATAAGACCTTGCCAAGGAACTCATAAGTACCTACTTGGCTAGCCCTTTTGAGGGAGGCAATGCCCTGTGGTGGGGCCGTGGACCGGGTCGTTACAGGTATAATCAAAGAAAAGCGGCTGTGATGCCATTTGGGTACATTTTGATGCCATTAGGTTGAAGAATGTTAGAGCCACGTACCAGCATGCAAATACTATTTTGTTTTTCACATGATTCATAAAGAGCATTGCTTAATCTTATGAAAGTTTTAAGAGACTACGTTGGTATCGACTCAACCCATTATTATCGTCACAACATGATAGCTTATAACTTTTATAGTCAGTCAGCAAGGGATACAAGTCTATCCAGCTAAGATCAGAGCCACATTGGAGATGCCTCCACCCAGGATCGAGAAAGAAGTTCAAGGATCCTTAGCAAGACTCCAGTTTATTAGTTGATTCATCTGTCAATTAACCTCAAATTGTGAACCTATCTTCAAGTTGCTGAAAAAAAATACCACCAAGGAATGGAATTTGCAATGCCAGGGAGCTTTTGAAAGAATTAGAATATAGCTAAGTGCTTCACTTGTTTTAGCTCCACATGTGCTGCGAACTCCACTGCTGCTAGACCTTACAGTGACGAATATTGCCACCAAGCCTGTGTTGGCGTAAATGTGGAATCATTTTTGAAGGAAAGGAACACTTACTATTTGAGAAAAACTCTAACCCTAGGGTGACAAAAATATTGAGCCTTGTAAAAGACTTGTGTCTCGTTAGTATAGGTAACCCAAAAGTTGCGACACTATATTGTTGTTTTCCTTCTCAAATTGATTGCCTGAATGGATCCTATCAAGTATTTGTTTAAGAAACCTGTGATGTCTAATCCAACTGCTAAATGGCTTATGTTGCTTTCCGAGTTAAAAAAAAGTATGTTAGTCAAAAACTAGTAAAAGGGCGGTGGCATATTTACTGGCTGATTATCCTGTAGAAGGCAAAAGTGATAGAGATGTTGACTTTCTAGATGAGAATATCTATGTCGTGGAAGATGAGACAAGATGGCAGTTATATTTTGATGGAGCCACCGACAATAAAGGATTCAGGACTTCGTCATATGGAGCACACACCTCGATAGTCATCATACTGGTACTTGACTGCACAAGTAACACAACCGGATATGAAGCTTGCTTAATTGGGTAGGAACAACTTTGAGTTTGGGAGTTTAATGTTTACTAATTTGTGGGGTTCAGCTCTCATTATTTTCCAAATTAAAAACTATGTAGAAATCGGGATGAATGGTAGCAAATATATTTCTCTCATCTTGTGAAAGTCACGGATAGGTTTGAAACAATTGAGTTTCAATACATATAGCAACTTACGAATAATTTTACTAATACTTTAGACACGTTGGCTTCAATGGTTGAAATTCCTAAAGATAGTAATTGGAACCCTTTGTCATTTAAAGGTAAATAAGCACGCCTATTGTTTCATGATAGCTCTGGTAACTGTGGATGATGTCAAAAAGCCATGGCATGCAGGTATGCAAAGGTTGTTCCAAGATGGGATATAACCTACAGGGGTGTCTCAGAAAGATTGTGTAGCCATACAAAGGTGGGCTGCCCATTTTTTTATGTGTGACCAAAATCTGTACAAAACTCATTATCAAGGAGAACACTTATTGTGTGTGATCAAGAAAAAAAGCTAGCACATTATGAAAAGCATACAGTCAAGGTGATTATTGATTTCACATGAATGCTCGAATGCATGGGAAGAAGATTCTCTGTTATGGTACTAGTGAAAACCATAGCGCCGGATCACATCAATTATATGCAGAAAATGTGAAGTCTATATGATAGCATCTTTCCACACAGGAGTTACAAGTACCAAAAACAGGTGTGACAATAATATCAAGGAAGAGTAAAAGGGAAAGTTCAGCTCCTATAGAACAAGTGTTAAAGTATGTAATGACATCTAAGACATTCACACTAACTAAACACTAGGGGGAGGTATATTAGCCATTGGACAAAGAGCCCCATTTATGAATTATAAGTAATGGGTTACGCAGTTGTTGGTTGACACACAGTTTAGGAAGCATTCTTGGGATTTTCACGGCTCCTTTGAATTTTTTTCATGTTATGTTCACTGGTTGCTATAGTAACCTGTTATTATTACCAACTAGAACGGGAAACATTTGAAATATTAGATTGTTCAAGACCAATGATTCTGATCATCCAGGACTGTTATATATATATATATATATATATATATATATATATATATATATATATATATATATATATATATATATATATATATATATAAGGTAATCCTATACCTCCGTTAGCCCTTCCTCCAATAGTATCCGCCCTTGATCCAACGATCCTAGATGGTCGAGAGCAATGGTTGAGAACCATATAATGTTTTTCCGTAAAACATACTGCAATCTAGTACTGAATATGCTTCTAAGTAATCTTCTTTTCTTTCTTCCCCTTTTTTGTACAAGTTACAACCTAATTTAAAATCATAGCCAGGTAAAAAAGACGGTTACTAGACTGAAGCGGTTAAGAGAAACAAAATCATCGAACAAACATCAAGTATTATATTATTGACCTCAAAGATTGTTAAGTTTTTGGATAGATTTAGTATTACATTAACATTCAATCCAACATAAATTGCAATCAAAGATTAAACAAGTATGATTTGAAAGTCATGCTATGATAGAATTATTAAGTAATGTGATTGTTTACATATACTACATCTATCTCAAAAGTTTGCAAAATGTCAAAGGGAGAAAATCGAATGTAACGGAAGGAGTATGAAGCAGCGAGTAAAATTATTATCAACATAAAAGGCAAACCAAATTTTGTGTTGAATGACCTCAGGTCCATATGTGAGTTATGCAACGATTACGTGTCAGACTCCATTAGTAATGCCCTATTAGGTTATCATTTTTTTTCCAAACTCATTCATTTTCCCTCCAAGAACCACCACCTTCACCACCGCTGTCACCGCTTCCCCAACCACTTCCCTAACCACCTAATGGTGGCGTAGGGTGGTTGTGACGGTGGTAATGATGCTAGTGGGTTAAGTTGCGACTTGTGGGGTTGTTCAAGGTTCTAGTGGTGGTCTGGTGAGCCTCATTTAATAGGTTTAAAGCTTTACGCCGAACTAGTATAAGGCTAAAATTTGCGTAGTTTTAAGGTATGTGAACAAGCGATTGAATCTTGAAAAGAACATTTTGCCCTGCCCCTTAAATCCAGTGTACCATATCTCAAATTTCTCTCGCCTCTTTTGAACCCTAACCATTGATGACCCCACCCCATTCTTAGTCTACTATTGCCACCATGATCGTTTGACTGGAGGTTGTAACACACCAGAAACATACCACAAGGATGTTACTCAAATGATGGGATCTTAAATTGGAGCCAGGTTCCACATAAATAAGGGGGCCTTGGCAGAGGCCTCGGAAGCAGGCTCATTGGTCTTTCATATATTAGTCAATACTATTTGGATATTAACTTGGTTTCATCTCCAAATCCAATGGTTAGGAAGGCAGTTGTTCATAGATAAACGTGTTTTTTTTACAACTTTACCCTTAAGATCGAGCTAGTTGGTAGGGATGACAAAATGTGCTGCACAGCCCTAACTTATGCCCCATATTGCTCCATCTTAATTTATGTGCCCCTCCCCATTTAATCCAATTTAGTATAGGTTGGCTCGTTTAGTTTCTGGTTTTTGCTTTAAAATAATTTTATTTGAAAGAAAATAATATTCTTTAACAGGGTTGGCAACAGTGGTGGGTGGAGGTGGCTACTGAAGTTGGACACCAGCAGTGACAATGGTTGCTAGATTTAGTTGGCAGTGACTGCTGGCATTTGTCAGAAGCAGCGTAGCTGCCGGAATTGGATATTGGTGGCCAAATTGTGCTGGCAGTCATTGCCCGCAGCAGTTAAAGTTTGTTGATGTAATGCCCTGAAAATTTGGAACATTAGACACCCACTCAATCGGTTACTCTAAGACAATAATATCCTCATAATCAAAATAGACAACCATCATCAAAGCAACTAAATTGTCAATTAAATCATACTCTTAGTAGACTGTCATAGATGAAACATCGTATCTAAGTCAATTTTTTTAAATAACAATATTCAACCACAGAGGGGTTCTAATGATCAGTACTAAAACTTAAATTCAAATTCTCACTCGGCTCCAATCCATACTTAGGAAACCTAATGCGTTATTGCCTACAAAAAGAAAGTCAAGCGAGATTGAGCTTTTTTGAGAGCCCAGTAAGGTCGCGAAATGATTTAAAATAGTGCGCTTCGTACAATTTTCCATTTTGAAGTCAAATAATAGTTTAAAACTAAATAAATAAATAGAAACTAGAGCATCTCAATACAAATATAGGAAAGAGTATCAAGTCAATCCATAAAAAACAATAGACATTTCAAACTATTTCAGATACAATAAAACAAAAAATATGACATTAAATATGAGCAATACAGATTAGCAAAGCCACGCCGGCAGTGTTCAGATACACTCTACATACGCATATGTACACTGACTAGTCCATTTTAGTACTAGTTTCAACTCAAACAGAACAGATCATCCTTATAATGCCAACCATACAGACCATCCTTATAACTCCTCAAATTTACTAACTGATCTCAATATTTAGAAGGAATAAACAAAATTCAATATGTTGCAGAGTGATAAAATCAACAAAAAAATAAACAAATGTTTTAATTTTCAAAATATGATTTCATGGGCAATTCCAAAACAATTTCTTTTTTGTGTCAATCATAAAATCGAAGTTCAATGAAGTTCGGAAACAAATCAGAATAAAATATACAAAGTCAAACTGATGAAATGGGGTTTCGGATATAATTCCTTACCTCGATTCAAGCTATGCGCTGCTAAGCAACCTCGTTTAAATGCTTTTGTTTAACCTATATTGGCAAAATAATTATTAGAATAAAATCTAACTTCATAATACTATGAACTCAATGCTAATTTTTTAAGCTTTGCTTACACTGACACTCCTAACAAAACCCAAATCGAAATAGGTCCCACGTATAGTCAAGCCTAACTAGAAATTCCGACTACTACTTAAGGCCTAATGATACCCAAAATTCATAATAAATTTTAATAAAACACTTTTATGGCTTAAAATATAATAAAAAGTCAAAATATGAATTTTTTGAATTTTTGTATAAAAATGTTTAAATACAAAAAGCTCAAAAATAGCCATTAATAGTTCTAGCTCCAATCAAAGTCCCATAATATTTTTAATAAATTTATAATATTTATGAAGAATACAGAAGTTGAAATTAGAATTTAAAAAGTATCAAAATCATTTTTAAATCTTCTGTTTAACTAACTTAAATGTAATATGGATAAAGGTACGAATTCAACTTTAAAATTCATGAACTCAAACTAGAATTTCTTATGCTATAAAAACATTATTATAATTTTTTAAAAATTAATATGAATTTTAAGGACTCAAAACGAATTTTAGAAAAACTAAACTTGTGAAAATTATAAAAAACAGTAAACAGTTCTAGAAAAATCTAGAAAATTTGCTAGGAATTCTAATATTACCCTAACAAACTTTATGTAAAGTTTTAACACTACACGATAATCACACGATACCCCACAACCACGAGTTACAATTGTGCAACCACAATGTACCACCGCAACTGCGCAAACCCATGACTGTTTAACCACCACCTTCTTCTTCTTTTTTGTCCAAACCCAGAACATTTCACATACACCATGGCTGTTCAATCCTCTCTTTCTTTCTTTCTTTCTCTCTCTCTCTCTCTCTCTCTCTCACACACACACACACACACAATACCCACATTAACACACACACTACACATACAGAGTCACGCACATAGTGCACACACAATTCTCTGCTTCCCTTCTCTTCTCTCATTATACGAGCACACGCACATACAATAAACACATTATACACCCAGTAAAACCACATATACACACTATAATCACACACACTAATGATTACACACACACACAACAAAAAACTTACTACACCTGCTCCACGACAACCCCCTTTTCCCTCAATATACACACACAAACCTATCACACGCACTTCTTGACCCTTGCACACATAACTCACACAGACAAGCACATTGCATTTCAAAAATACACACACACGCACATAAACACACTGCTATGTTTCAGCCCCCCACGATTGCTTCCTCATACAACTCACCCAGCTAATACACACAGATTCTGCACAAACTCATGACCATTTGCCCCTCTCCTTCACCTCAATACACGAACATACTTGCACATTACCTACACCACATACTAGAACACTGGATTGAAAAGGAAGATGGAGGGTAAAAGCTTACCGAAATGGGAATTTTGTGTTCTCCAGAATTCTGTCACTTAGGTTTCTTTTCCTACTTCTTGTTCAGTCCCTCTCTTTCTCTTATCTTTCTTTTAATTACTCTATAACCGAATGAGAGAAGGTTTTTCCTTCTCTGTTGTAGTAACTGAATTGCACTTAAAATAAGCCTATATTGCTCCCTAATTTCCCACCTTTGTTACCTCTTTTCCAAAGTTATAAAGTCGACAAAAAATTTTAAAAATAAAAATCCAATTTCGTAGTCGTTTATTTATCCATAAGTCCCAACTTAAATTTTATTTACGGAATCCCTTTTACTTTTAATTGCTTATTGCACCCGCTTCCAAAAGTTGTCGCTGAAGGTTTTAAAAAATATCGTTTACGCTAATAGTCACTAAAGAACTCAATCAATATCACTTATAACGGCTATCGTTAAATTACAACTTATAAATCCTAAAAGTTATCGCTAAAGATTACCGATAAAGTTTCACTCATTCAAATCGACGCTATATATTGCGTATGAAAATCGTTGCTAAAAATAAAATTAATCAGTTAGACAATATCAAGATTCGAGATGTTACGATCAATGACGGCAGATGGCTACCGCTAACTGTTGGCTTACATGTGTGTGTTGTCTATGTGTCAGAGAGAGAGAGAGAGAGAGAGAGATGCATATGGCTTAACTTTTAATAAAATTGATTTGGGATATGCGAATATAGGATAAATTCAAATGGTCCCAAATTGATTAGATCCTCACTTGCCTCAAATTTTTTCAAAACATTCTCACATAAGTATGATGTCGGGTGGGCTAAGACAGAGATCCAATTAGGCATCTAAAGCCCTATTTGTTTCACGAAAATCATTTTCTGGAAAAAGGTTTTTAGTATTTTCTGGTGTTTGGTGCCTTTATAAGTTTTTTCAACGAAAAATGATTTCCGTTCACATATATTTTGAACAACAAATGTCAGAAAATCACTTACCGATAAAACTCAGTAACTCATTCTTCAGACCGTTAAATCCCCCCCACCCACCCACCCACCCACCCACCACCCACCCAACCAACCAAACACAACAACACACACACCCCCAACCCACCCACCCACACCCACATAATTGTAGCGACGCCTAAACAACGAACTGAAAGCACACACACACACACACACACACACACATATATATATATATATATATATATATATATATATATATATATATATATATATGGGAGCTGATCCGTTGAGAGAGCTAGCAAAATATTTTTTTGCGGCGTTGTCAGTCGTCCGCAAAATAGTGTAGCGGACGGACCTTTTTACCATTTTGCCCCTGCTCCCCCCTCCGCTACACTGTCTAGCGGACCACTTTCTTGGGCCCACGTTGATAGCCAAAAAGTCATCCGCTACACTGTCTAGCGGACGACTGTTACTTTGTCATTATCCCACTGTCCGCTAGACAGTGTAGCGGACCGTTTTTCCCTTTCTTTACTTCGAAACCCTTATTCATTCCTTCTAAACTGCTATTCATTCCTTCTTCTCACAATTCTTCTAGCGGCGTTGGCAAGTAGATCGGCGCAATTTCTTCTCAAGAAATCCTTTATTCGACGAATCAATCACGTAAGTTCACAAACCAATCCTTTATTTGTTCATAATCTAGAGTTGTTATCTCGGCTTATGCATGATTTTGAATATGTGCGCGGTGCATTGTGCTAGCGTTTGTCAATGTATCTATACATATATATAGATTATATATGTGTATTGCGTATTATTTGTTCATGTGATTTCACTTGTAAAATCTCATTCCGTGTCTGTTTGTATCTATGTACATTACATATACACAGCATGTGAACTTATGTGAGTATTATTTGATCACATGCTAGCGTTGTATGTTTGAGAATGTTTACGCTTCCAACCTTGCCGTTTTGCATAATTTCAGTTGCAAAAAATGGATTTCAACCCTGGACCAGAAGATCCGTCCGTATTATACGACCAAGCAAACCATATCAGTACGCTCATATGGGATGGTGGAGTAAGATACTTATTTTATCAACTTTGTTATTCTTGGGAACGTTGTATATCGTTTAATTTGCTTAAATTGTATTTATTAATTCGTAGGAAAGAGCACTTCTCAACACGGTAGAAGTATCCGATAATTTTAAAGCATGGAAATTGAACAGAACCCAGAAAAGATTACTGCGTGGGATTGGGTTTGGGATTTTCACGCGTGGGCAGATCTTTTAACAACTTGACCGGCACTTAATAGGTGCCCTTGTTGAAAGGTGGAGAAGTGAAACGAATACGTTTCACTTCCCTCTCGGAGAGCTGACAATTACCCTAGAAGATGTAGGGTTCATCTTAGGGTTACCGGTGACGGGGCGGCCGGTAATAGCTCCTCCGTCGGAAGCAACGAATAAGAGGACCGCTAGGGACTTCTTTACTTCGATACCCCAGGATCAATTTAGCACTGGGGGTATCAAGTTGAAATGGTTGGTAGATACCTACAAGGTTCTGCCGGATAACTACACGGATCAGATGCTTGTGCTGTACACACAAGCTTTCCTCTTGTGGGTGATGGGGGCAATTCTGTTCCCAACAACGTCGAAGAATACCGTCAGCGTCAAATATTTACCGTTGTTGGGTAACCTACTGGAGGTTGGGGATTATGCCTGGGGAGCCACAACTCTTGCGTACCTCTACCGAGCATTGCACAAGGCAACGAGGCCCGACTCCAAAGCGATATGTGCATGTCTCTCGCTATTGCAGGTATATCATACAATTCTTGATTACTTGCTCGTTTCTTTTTTTTTGGGTTGAATTGACAATAAAATTTGACGATACTTTATTTAATTTGTCTTTGCTCTCAGGTGTGGTCTTATGAACACCTTGCTACCGGCGCACCCACGCGTAGGGACGGAACCGATAATGTGTGGCCTCGGTTGTGCGCCTGGGAGTACAGCTGGAAGGACAGCCACTACCAGAGGAGAGACGATCCCCATCACAACATTACGTACTATCGGGGGGAGCTCGACTCGTTATCTCCTGGCCAGATGCGATGGGCACCGTACAAATATTTGGCGCGACGGGTGGGAGAGTCGTTCGTCTTCACGCTCTTCGGGTTGCAACGCACACCCCTGATCCACTTCGAGGTCGCAGAGTGGCAGCTGCCAGATCGCGCTATGCGCCATTTTGAGTGCCTGCAGGGGTTGCCAGCACTGGATATGAGGCTTAACAGGAACCCACCGGGTGTCCCTCGGTTTGGCAAGGCAAATGCGCACGACTTGTGCGCACAGAACTTGAGGTTTGGGATTCCTGGCAGGACACGCTGGCGGCCATTGTGTCGGAGCCTGACCCCGTGATCAGTATCGAACAGTACAATGGGTGGTACTACCGCATCACCCGGAGGAGAGTAGCTCCAGTAAGGTTTGAACGCGGGGAGAAGTACCACCCTAGGGGTCAGATCGATGAGCACATGGCATACAATCTGGTAAGTTGGCCAATAAGTGCTTTAATTGAACTTGATGATTCTAACTGTGTATGAAGTTACTTATTTATTATCTCTCTGGATGTAGGTTAATGCCTCGTTCGCCTTCTTCCAGAAGTTGCGCAAGCGGAAGGATTTGGTGGATGCAATGGGCGAGGAGCTTCGCCAACAGGCTGATGCGTTGGCGTATGGCTGCGGGAATTTTTTACACCAAGCATCGGGCCAGCCTTCCGGCGTCAGCCCGGGAATGGGTTATCCGGGGTGGCAGCCCCCATATGTGAGCGAGGGATACACCGATCCCTCGGGACAGACTTCGGGAGTGAGCCAGGGATATGGTGGTCCCTCTGTACCGGGAATGGGTGGTGATTGGGGACCGCCAAGCACCATGGGCCAGGCTCAAGTGCCGTGGGAAGACTACAGTGCGCCCTCCTTCTCTTTGCTATTGGACTCGGAACCCCAACCCTTCTCTCAGAGTCAAGTCACGCAAGACTGGGGTTTCGGACACATCAGTCTGTCGGAGACACTGCCCATTGTCCCGTGGGCAGGACCATCTATTGCTGAAGGAGGGCAATATCCCCCGGTCGACCCCCCCAAAGGAGTGCAATATCCCCCTGTCGACCCCCCCGAAGGAGTGCAATATCCCCCCATCGACCCCCGAGGGCAATATCGCAAAGGGCATCCAGTGAAGCCCCTAAAGCCGCATAAATGCCAAATAATCAGAGAGCGTTATTTTAGCGGCTTCCCCCGGGACAAAGCGTTGTATAGTGTGAATCATCCGGAGGGCATGGATTACACTTGCGAGTGGGGAGAAATGGCCTCCCTGGCTCCGGGGAGTTGGTTAGACAACGGTGTCATCTCCACATACGTGGAGATTCTGAAGGAAAGGGGTCGGGAGCGGCTGAACGAGTACCCGGCCATTTTTTGGTGGATGCCTTTTTTCATAGCCTCCTAGTGTCTGAATGGCATGAGTGGGTCAAGCAAAGGCGGAAGAAAAAGTTGAGCCAGTGGAGACCGTCCGCTAACCTACGAGCGTATCTTGCTAGGGATAGTCCAGTGAGCGCAAGTGTTGCCGACGTGTTTCTAATCCCATTTTTAGGGAAAAGCCACTGGTACTTGGTTTGCTATGAACCGGTAGAGAAAGTCGTATCGGTGATCGACAGTCTCCACGACGATACCACCCACATGCCTGTGCTGCAGATGTACAAAGCCCAGTTGGACTCAATGGTAATATTACGATTGTTGTTTAATAGTTATTGTAACTTGGCATAAATGTTAACTCGTGTCTTACGCCGTTTTGTGTTTCTCGCAGAATATATTTTGTGCAATGGTCAATGGTATCCGTGGTAACCCTGTACCGGCGCGGCCAAAGCTCGATTGGTGACTGAAGAAGAGGAGGCCCAAGCAACGTAACACTTCGGACTGCGGCGTTTTCCTTTGCATGTACATGGATTACATTTGCCGGTCTGAGAGCCTCAAGGCGGCGGTGTGGAGCCAAGCAGAAGTAGACACCTTTAGATATAGAATGGCTTGGCAAATTATGAAAGGCCGGCCTAGAGCGGTTAGGTATATTGTAAATCCGGCTAATGCCGAGAATCCCTCCCAACATGATTCTCCCAGTTGACATTGTACCATTACACTGTCAAATTTTTTTAATAAACTATGATTATTTAGAAAGCTCTCATTGATTTGTGTTGAAGATTATTGATTGATTGATTTGTCTGATTTTCCGTTGAAGATGATTTTGATTGATTTGAGTTTGGTTTTTTTGGCTCTCATTGAGAATGATTGAAAGGTGGCAAACAAAATGTGTAGCGGACAGTAGGGAAGTGTTGGGTTAAGACATTTTGCTGGTCTGTCCGCTACACAATGTGGCGGACAGTGGGGGAAGTGAAAATTTTTTCTAAGTGTTGGGTTAAGAGTTTCTGCTGGTCCGTCCGCTACACAATGTGGCGGACAGTGGGGGAAGGGAAAATTTTTTCTAAGTGTTGAGTGTTTGTTGGTCAGTCCGCTACACAATATGGCGGACAGTGGGGGAAGTAAAAATTTTCTAAGTGTTGGGTTAAGACATTCTACTGGTCCGTCCGCTACACAATGTGGCGGACAGTGGGGGAAGTGAAAAAATTTTCTAAGTGTTGAGTTAAGACATTCTGCTGGTCCGTCCGCTACACAATGTGGCGGACAGTGGGGGAAGTGAAAAATTTTTCTAAGTGTTGGGTTAAGACATTCTGTTGGTCTGTCCGCTACACAATGTGGCGGACATTAGGGGATTGAAAATTTTCCAAGTATTGGGTTAAGAGTTTCTGCTGCTCCGTCCGCTACACAATGTGGTGGACAGTGGGGGAAGTGAAAAATTTTTCTAAGTGTTGAGTGTTTGTTGGTCCGTCCGCTACACATTATGGCGGACAGTGGGGGAAGTGAAAATTTTCTAAGTGTTGGGTTAAGACATTCTGCTGGTCCATCCGCTACACAATGTGGCGGACAGTGGGGGAAGTGAAAAAATTTTCTAAGTGTTGGGTTAAGACATTCTGCTGGTCCGTCCGCTACATAATGTGGCGGACAGTGGGGGAAGTGAAATTTTTTTCTAAGTGTTGGGTTAAGACATTCTGCTGGTCCGTCCGCTACACAATGTGGCGGACATTGGGGGATTGAATATTTTCCAAGTGTTGGGTTAAGAGTTTCTGCTGCTCCGTCCGTTACACAATGTGGCGGACAGTGGGGGAAGTGAAAAAATTTTCTAAGTGTTGAGTGTTTGTTGGTCTGTCCGCTACACAATATGGCGGACAGTGGGGGAAGTGAAAATTTTGTAAGTGTTGGGTTAAGACATTCTGCTGGTCCGTCCGTTACACAATGTGGCGGACAGTGGGGAAAGTGAAAATTTTTCTAAGTGTTGGGTTAAGACATTTTGCTAGTCCGTCCGCTACACAATGTGGTGGACAGAGGGGGAAGTGAAAAAATTTTCTAAGTATTGGGTTAAGACATTCTGCTGGTCCGTCCGCTACACAATGTGGCGGACATTGGGGGATGCAAAATTTTCCAAGTGTTGGGTTAAGAGTTTCTGCTGCTCCGTCCGCTACACAATGTGGCGGACAGTGGGGGAAGTGAAAATTTTTTATAAGTGTTGAGTGTTTGTTGGTCCGTCCGCTACAAAATATGGCGGACAGTGGAGGAAGTGAAAATTTTCTAAGTGTTGGGTTAAGACATTCTGCTGGTCCGTCCGCTACACAATGTGACGGACAGTGGGGGAAGTGAAAAAATTTTCTAAGTGTTGGGTTAAAACATTCTGCTGGTCCGTCCGCTACACAATATGGCGACATTGGGGGATTGAAAATTTTCCAAGTGTTGGGTTAAGAGTTTCTACTGTTCCGTCCGCTACACAATGTGGCGGACAGTGGGGGAAGTGAAAAAATTTTCTTAGTGTTGAGTGTTTGTTGGTCTGTCCGCTATACAATATGCGGACAGTGGGGGAAGTGAAAATTTTCTAAGTGTTGGGTTAAGACATTCTGCTGGTCCGTCCGCTACACAATGTGGCGGACAGTGGGGGAAGTGAAAAATTTTTCTAAGTGTTGGGTTAAGACATTCTGCTGGTCCGTCCGCTACACAATGTGGCGGACATTGGGGGATTGAAAATTTTCCAAGTGTTGGGTTAAGAGTTTCTGCTGCTCCGTCCGCTACACAATGTGGTGGACAGTGGGGGAAGTGAAAAAATTTTCTAAGTGTTGAGTGTTTGTTGGTCCGTCCGCTACACAATATGGCGGACAGTGGGGGAAGTGAAAATTTTCTAAGTGTTGGGTTAAGACATTCTGTTGGTCCATCCGCTACACAATGTGGCGGACAGTGGGGGAAGTGAAAAATTTTTCTAAGTGTTGGGTTAAGACATTCTGCTGGTCCGTCCGCTACACAATGTGGCGGACAGTGGGGGAAGTGAAATTTTTTTCTAAGTGTTGGGTTAAGACATTCTGCTGGTCCGTCCGCTACACAATGTGGCGGACATTGGGGGATTGAATATTTTCCAAGTGTTGGGTTAAGAGTTTCTGCTGCTCCGTCCGCTACACAATGTGGCGGACAGTGGGGGAAGTGAAATTTTTTTTTAAGTGTTGAGTGTTTGTTGGTCCGTCCGCTACACAATATGGCGGACACTGGGGGAAGTTAAAATTTTCTAAGTGTTGGGTTAAGACATTCTGCTGATTCGTCCGCTACACAATGTGGCGGACAGTAGGGGAAGTGAAAATTTTCCAAGTGTTGGGTTAAGACATTCTGCTGGTCCGTCCGCTACACAATGTGGCGGACAGTAGGGGAAGTGAAAATTTTCTAAGTGTTGGGTTAAGACATTCTGCTGGTCCGTCCGCTACACAATGTGGCGAGGTGCACAGCTGAGAGGATCTCATGTCATAGTGGTGCAGATCATTGTCTGCAACTTGGACCAGAAAATGGTTGGCACGAACCAGACACTTAGTTCCGACCTTCCCCAACCCTGGCCTAAGCGGAGGCCTTATAGCCGCTATATTTTAGAGCTAGACTTTGGTGTCCGCTATATAGTACAACTATACAATGTAGCGTGATGCAGTTTTAATAAATTGGCGCCCGAAGACTTGTTTTAGCGACGGAATCAACAATCTTAATATCGATAAACAATAAATAATGTACGATTCACAATCAACGGTCTCAATATATTGAGGGTATCTCAAACGGCACAATTAAGGGAGAAAAAATTTGGAAACATAATGAACATGTATACAATAAATTTGGTTATTAATAATAAATTAGGGTTCACATTGGGGGAAAGAAATTTGTTCACAAGCGCTCCGATCAAAGATTACAACTTGAAAATCCCACCACCCAAGGTGTTCAAACACTACAAAGTCCCCGAGTTCGAGGCCATGCTGGCGCACGGAGACGTTCCAACCCTCTGCGAATTGCTTTTTTCGGGGTCGGCCAGGCTTCAGCTTGATTTCAACCTGCCAGGCCCCCTTGCTGCTATATAATCTTGAACTATCATGAATTGTTGTAAATTGATTGGTAAAGGCTTCCGGTATGTCCTAACAAACACAATACAAAAAATAGGTTAGTTTTTAACCAAAAGATCAAACTTTTAACACACGAAAATACAGAGAAAGAGGGATGGCCTACAAGTTCATTCTCAAATCCCGGCATCATGACTTTGAAAAAGTGTTTGCCTGCCAGGTGCAAGTTGCCAATAAAATTGTAGGTGGTCTCCAATCCAGAAGCCATCGAGGTCGGCGATGAGGGGAGGACGGTGGTGTCGCCGGAGATGTGGGTCGCCGTAGATGGGGTAGCGGCTTGGGTTAGATGTTCGAGAGAGAGAGAATATAGTGGACTGAGAAAAGCTGATTGCCAGATTTGATTAATATATATAATAGGATAGAGGTCCGCTACGTTGTATAGCGGACATAAATGAGAAACAACAGTTTTTCTGCGATTTAGTCTGCTACATTGTATAGCGGACATAAATGAAGACCAAAAGTTTTTCTGCGATGACGTCCGCTACATTGTATAGCGAACATAAATGATGACCAAAAGTTTTTCTGCGATGACTTCCGCTACATTGTAACCAAAAGTTTTTCTGCGATGCCGTCCGCTACATTGTATAGCGGACATAAATGAAGACCAAAAAATTAGGGCTATGCATATCCGTCCGCTACATCAGAAAAAAAATTCCAGTATTCGGTCGAAAAATTATTAGAAAAAAATTATTACAAATTTCAAACTTATATAAAAATTATTACAAATGTCAAACTTATACAAAAAATTAAAGGTCCACTGCAGCTTGTTCGTCCTCATCTTCGGCGTCATCTTCTTCCCCGTCTTGCAAACCCCCTGGACTTATCCCCAGTGCCTTGTAATGGTTCCGCTTGTCGTGGTCGGTCATTTTGTTGCACAATGCACACCTTCTCAGCTTTTTAGGTTGAGTTGCCGTTTCAATAGAGCTTTTCATCCGCGTAGATCTCTTGCGGCCTTTCGTTTGCGATATAATTGGATCCAAGGCCGGATATCATTGTCGTCTTCCTCCCCCGGCTCGTCATCTTCTGATCCCGTCGTAGGCTCGGTGTCAACCGCATTGCTGACTGAAGCTGCTTCCAACTGGTCGACGATGGGCTCTTGCTGCTGAGCTACCTCGAGGAGATGTTTATATCCGACCATTGTAGCAGCACCCTTTACGGACAAACGGGTGAACATCGTCACCAGATGATTATACCGCAACGTCTCTGATTCTTCAAAGTCAGTATACGGGTGCTCCGGAAAGGAAATGGTACCGTGCAACCTGTTTGCACCTTTCGTCCACCGTGGCAGGACGTATTTATCGGGGATTGTCCTGATATTCTTCTGGGTGAAAAACCGCAGAATGTGTCTACACAGGATGCCATGGAACTCAAACTTCTTGCAAACACATGTCACCGAGTCCGTCAATGTGTCGTGGCTCACCGTATAAATTCTGCGCAGCTTCTCAGGGACGAGGTCATTCACGAGCGAATAAACCTTGTACTCACGCGTAGACATTTCTGCCACCTTGTTTATACTGTATCGTCCCGATTTTTGCAGCTCTACTTGGTATAGCAAGAAGATCTCCTTCGTATAGACTTTGGCACCGTTCAGCTCCAGCGGGGTCTCGAGCAACCTTCTCCTTTGTTTGTACGTTGTTGCAAAGTCGGCAGCCCTTTCTTTTACGAACAACGAAGCTACCGCTTTTTGTGCGGATGCAACGAAAGTCTTCAAATTGGTAGTTGTACCCACATAACTATCGAACGTGGCATTCATAGATTCACTCCTGCCCGTCGTTTTCATGCCCGCTGAAAAATACCTTCTCGTGTAAACGCCAATCCATTGCTCTTTGCGCTCGTACAAGTGCTGGAGCCACTCGTTGTCTTGCAATGAGTAATCCCGAACAAGCTTTTCCCACCTCTCCTCGAATTCCTCAATCGTTAACGACTTGGTAACGCACTTGTCAAAATCCTGTTTAAAGTCTGGATACTTTGCGTACACGTGATGCAGACGTTCCGGGTATTTGTTGCTTATGTGCCAAGTGCACAAGTTGTGCCGAGTGTCTGGGAAGACGGTCGCAATAGCCTTCTTCATTGCCAAATCTTGATCGGTGATGATCACTTTGGGTGCTTTGAAGTTCATTGCTTCCAGCCACGTCCTAAACAACCATACAAAAGAACCCTCGCTCTCGTCCCTTAACAAGGCGAACCCGAACAGGATGGAGTGATAATGATGATTGACGCCGGTGAAAGGAGCGAACGGCATCGAGTACTTGTTGGTACGGTATGTGGTGTCGAAAGTCACGACATCCCCAAAATGCTTATAAGCTAGCCTCGAACGACCGTCGACCCAAAAAATTGTACTAACTCGATGCTCGTCGTCAAGTTTATAATCGAAGGTAAACTGCGGGTCCTCCATCTGCATCCGTTTCAATAGGCTCATTGTCGATTGCGCATCATTGAGGTCATACGCGGCTCGTCTATGGGTTCGGACCGCGTTACGAACGTCTGTCGTGTTAAAGTTTAAATTTTGAATTCCCCCAGCCTGTTCAGCAAGAACATTAACAATCTCAGTAGGTCCAATTCGCGCATTGCTCATTGTGTGAATTAGGCTCCTCGCGACCTTACCCATCTTCTTGTGTTGATGCATCTGACTCACCTTAGAAGGAGTTACTAACGGGTGATTGTGTGCCAGTTCCAGGCTGGTAATAAGCCAATGATCTTGATTGGCTTTGTAGCTTACGAACATCTTGACCTGGCAATTTGTGCGCTCAAAGCAGTCCCGTCTTCTACGCGAATATCCTATTTCGTCATCACTGTCATCATTGCCTACGCGTGTCTCATTTTGCTGTGGGTTTCTGCCCCTATGACACTCGTATAAGCGAGAGCATATCTTTTTTGTTACGTTGCTTGTTCTTGTAGTCTTTATTCTAATGCCAAAACCAACCCTCAATGAATACGCTCGAAAACATTCTTCAGCTTCTTCCAATGTTTGAAACGTTCGTCCTAGATACGGATCACTAGCATCTACGGGGACGTTGGAGCTCGACACGAAATCAGACATTGTGAAACAAGACCTGTGTAGAAATAGACTACGCTTAACAATCAAATGGCATTTCTAACTGAAAATATTACCTAAAAATTACCTTGGCGAATAGACCAATTTAGGATGACAAACATACCGTATGCATAATCCCTGAAAGTGTCTCCAAATTAACAATTATTAATTTATTGAACATAACAAATTAAAATTACTAAGATAAATAGACGAATTCATCATGCCAAAAAATCGAATTAAACTATAATGACTTTATT